>CAJPEV010000551.1:0-111129 GCA_905338385.1 Darwinula stevensoni | reverse complement strand
AGAGTTGCACTAAATCCAGACTTAATTGAATCCTGATTCATAAAAACTGAGGCCAAAGAAAAATGTTCAAAGGTAAACATCCATTTTGCATTACTATGACACCAATCTTTTATTTTCTTTTTCAGTAGAGTTTAAAGGCATCAGGGCTTTAGGGAATGCCATCATTAGTGGCTACAGGTGAGAAGTCAGGTGGGAAGTAAGGAAGACATCAACTAACTTCTTCAAATATGCCTGTCTCCACCAGGAGATGTGCAAGAGCACAGATGAACTTGTTCTTATTCTCCCTGGCACAGTTGTCCATCTGCAGGAAGAGTTTATTCTTCAAGTCCATCTTCACAAGCAGGAGTGATCGAAGAATGACTTCCACACATAAATTTGAATCATGTGGAAACTGCCCCATGTCTACAAAGGCAAATTCACGAACACCCTTGCCGGTGTACACCATGACTCCTGTGCAACAAAAACAATAAAATCATATATCATGTTAACTGCTAGCAAGTCTATTCAAACATAAGAACATAAGATATGCCAGAATTAGGCAAATTCACGAACACCCTTGCCGGTGTACACCATGACTCCTGTGCAGCAAAAACAATAAAATCATATATCATGTTAACTGCTAGCAAGTCTATTCAAACATAAGAACATAAGATATGCCAGAATCCCATATGGCAGTTAATGCATGAAGTTTGGGCATTTCATGAGAGTTCAATCAATACCCCATCTTTACAGGGAAATAAAAGCCCTGGAATGAAGTTTAGTTTGAGCCAATTTCATTCCAAAAGCAACTAAAGAAATTAAGAAAGGATGATAATCACCAGTGATGTGAGTGATGATCTTTGGTAAGCCTGTGGTGTGTTTGTCTTCCTTGGCAAAACGCGGGATGTTGGTCTTTGCCTGGTCCATGCCATCAATCACCATTGTGAGCCAATCATCATTCCTGAGAGCCATAACTTTGTGGTCTGCATAATTGGATCGCTGTACTCTGTTGAAAGGAACAATATATGCAGTTAGTAGCCAGTTTCATGAGTGAGAACAGAAACTTCAAATGAAATGGTACATTATCTTACTCAGCTGTCTTCAAGTGTGCATCTCGAAGTGATTCCAACTTTTTCCGTGTGTCTCCATTTGCTTTTCTCAGCTTCACCCGAAATCCTTCACATTTGCCACAGCTGGGGAAAGCATTTGGCTAAAAAGAAACAAGATAAGGTATGATGCTGCACTACAGAGGACACAGATCATTTCAAGGTCGGTCTTTCATTCTTGGGCCACCCAGGTGAGATGGAAGGGAGCAGGGAGGGGAGGATGTTTATTTTAAATAAACATGCTGGGGGAACGTGTTGAGAAAGTGGAAATAAAAAACCTATGGGTGTCAAAAAAAATTCAGGAAAATGGGACTTAAAAAACAGTTCCCTAATGGGTTTTAGCAAAAAAAAATTTCCTGCTGAAATGTAGACTCAGGGAACTCCATGCCATCCAGTTTCAGCCTCATACCTTTCCCCTTATTGCTGGCGGTAAAAAAAAATGTATTTTGATTGGCAAGAAGATGTTATGCTCACAATAGACTATTCCAATTTCCACATACTAGACGGCCAGCGTAGCGGCCGCAAGACGCTAGTTTATTTTACATCCGCACACAGAGGGAATGTTCTGAATCTATCAATATATGTATAAGGGAAGAAGAGCTGTACTAAGAAATTCATTTTTCCTTTAATCTACCATGCAAGCTTTTGGCAAATATGTTAAAGAGAAACTATTCTATGAGCACTAAGCCAGCTTTACTTTTTCAGGCAATTATAGTAGATTAACCATACATTTTTTCAGCCCTTCAACTGCAAAATGAATCTCTTGGTGTCAGCAAATTTCTTTTCAGCCCGAAATAAATTCTTTAACTTTTGATTGAGGAAACTTGCTCGGCGAGACAAGATCATATAGGTATTGATTCGGTCGGTATCGCAGAACAAAGAAGCATACTATGGGGTATTTAAATTCCAATGAAATATAAACAGCCAAAAGTAACAATAAGACGCCACGGACATCATTTCCAGACCTTTTTGGCAGAGTCACTTTCAGTGTATCACCAACAATGACATATTGAGCGAAACTTTCTTCAAGGAGAACCATTCTCGGTGACTCTCCAGGAAGTTTCACCAAGGCCTGCTTGTAGTCTTCCACATTCTGAAGAGCATGAGAAGGAAAATGATAAGAATGTAGACAAAACAGCTCGTAAACAAAAGCTTGAATTCAATCTGTGCCAAAAATTCATTTTTGTTGGAATCTAATAAAGAAAAATTTACCAGCTAAATTCAGGAATTATTTATATTCAATCAAATACATGACCATGAAACAATTCAGGTAAAAACTGTATTGAGCTGTCCTATTTTGCTTCATATAACATAAGTACCATTGGTATTTGTGGTATGAGGCGAATAAAGGTGACTCACTAAAGCTACAATGAGATGTTGCAAGTGAATATTTTTCTCAGAAACTGATTTCTCGAAGTACAGCAGGTGACATATCTTCAACACAACAACAGAAGCAATGTGAGATTAGGAGCGATATACACAATCGAATTCTTTCTTCTCAGAAATAGCCCTTACACTCTCTTTTGCATATGTTTATTCTTCGCACAGAAATTGAAGCAGGTGCTACAAGTTAATTTTCAGTGGTGTAGGGAAGGGAGGGTTGGTTAGGGGGTCAGAACCCCCCCTTGGGCTTCCAGGTGATTGACAGACAGACATATTTCAGCCTTCCTTGGAGATGTCAGTTTTAAGTATCCCCCTTCGAGGAAAGTCCAATTTCCATCCACAGACCCAAGATGCCAGACTTCGATTTCTTCAAAATTGTAAATTCTGGGTGGTGGAGCTAACCGTAGGGTTAGGATGTCTACCTGGTCTCAACTCCTCCCTTGCGGATTTTCTGCCTACGCCACTGCTATTTTGGCCTAGTCCATAGCAATAACTCCAAAAATTGAAAATAAGTAATGCTTCTTATGGATTAAAATACACTAGCAGCCTACTGCCGCTACGCTGGCTTTCTAATAGGTGGCAATTCAAACCGTCTATTGTGGGCATAACGTCTCCTTGACAATCCTCGGTCACCTCATTACCCATTTGGAACTGAACCGCTTCATTACATGTATACACATACGATGTCTGATCAAAAAGTTCTAAGACTTAATTTTTTATGACGCTGTGGTGACTCTTTCTGGCTGCTGATGGTTATATCCTTTAAACTAGTCCTCTTCGGCATCTACACAATTTTCCCGAGTTTCTTCAGCCGCTGGAAGCATTGCTGACACTCATCTATTGGAATCACCAGCAGCGCTAGCGGCGCGTTCACAATTTTGATTTGAATGCCTAAAATCTCCTTCATTTCAGCACATTCTTTAGTTTTGGGAACAAAAATAAATTACTAGGAGCAAAACCCCGACTTGTTGGATGGCTGATGAAGCACGGGATTGCGGGGTAGGTCAGAAACTGCTGAAATTGCAAAAGAAAGGAAATCTCAGAACACTTAAAACAGCATTACGAACGCGCCGCGAGCGCTGCTGATGACTCAAAAAGATGAGTGTCAGAAAGGATTCCAGTGGCTGAAGAAACCCCAGAAAATTTGTGTAGATGCCGAAGAGGACTAATTTAAAGGATATAACCATCAGCAGTCAGAAAGAGTCACCACAGCGTCATAAAAAATTAAGTCTTAGAACTTTTTGATCAGACCTCGTATAGCTTACAGTACATAGGGAGATTCTGTTCCTAAACACCATCATCATGATATTCCAGCTGATTGCCACGATCGTTCATTGTAAACGGATTAGCACGTTTTCATGAGACTCAAGACAACTTTGCCTATTTCGTCTCCCTAGCACATTCACTACTCTTGCATCACCGATTAGCTCATGTGCTATTAGCGTTAGCATATAGTATGGACACCAATAATTCTGAAACAGTGCGGACCATTTCCAAGAACTTGTTCGAAGGCACAAAGAGAATTTAGTACTTTTCCGGCACAATGCTAGCGACTAATTCCAGAAAATGCCTCGCCACCACATTACCCTGAGGCTCTGAAAGTGTTGCTCACTGGTGCTATAGTGTGAGTTGCAGCAGGAGAATTTTTCCGTTGTGAAACANACTAATTCCAGAAAATGCCTCGCCACCACATTACCCTGAGGCTCTGAAAGTGTTGCTCACTGGTGCTAAAGTGTGAGTTGCAGCAGGAGAATTTTTCCGTTGTGAAACAAATGCCTTCTCAATACATCAAAATGTACAGCCTGACAGTGCTCGCTGCGCAAACGACTGTCGTGATTTGTGATGACATGGAGAGGCCTGACAAAATGTCCCAAGTTCCGTGGTGTAATGGTAGCACACCTGACTGGCAAGCTAGAGGTCCGGGTTCAATTCCCTGCCGCCCACCGACTTTCGACACCTGAGTGCTGCGCTCCTTGCATCAAGTTGCCCAGCAGGCTGCATGGCTCTCCTATTCCTAAGCTCAGCATTCGCTGCCTCTTGCTGTTCAGCCTTACGTGCAAGTGGGTACTGTTCATCAGTCATCCTAGCCATTATGGCTACCACCTCCTAAAGCATCGATTTAGTCACTTCGCACAGCAACTGCAGTGGCAAACGTTGTTTCCGCGCCAGCATCAATCGTTTATTATATGCAGCGACTGACTCATCGCCGTCCTGTGGGACCTCTTTCAACGTTTTTTTTTTCACGTTCAACTTCACCTCGGAAATATCGCCACCATTTTGATGGGAGGTGCACCTGGTTTGTGCGACATATGAAGCAGAGTCTTTTTAGACTATTATTTGGACTTCATCAATCATGAGAACTCAAATAAATCGGCCATGACATGAAACGCAAACAGAAAACTATTGCATGGAAGCGATGGCGCGAACCGCCACATCTGACTTAACGGAAAAAAATAGAGAAGAAAACACCTCAGCACAGAATGTATTCAAATGAACTTGCAGTCAATCAGTGAAAAAGGTGAGACGCATTCAGTTAGTAGCACCCTTTGCTTGAAACAGCTAAGTTTGAAGCGTATGGAAATAAAAGGATGAGCCAAAGCCTATGACTCACACTGATATAGCCCGATGGACCTGGCGCTAAGTACGTTTGATGGCCAAGCCTTTGGTCTAGTATAGCATAGCCCCATGGACCTGGCGCTTTGAGTGGTGGATGGCCTAGTGTATGGCCTAAAATGATCTAGTCTCGTAGGCCTCGCGCGTTGCGGTGATAGCCACCACCACAACTTCTGCCCAGCACACTTAATACTCTTGCATCATTGATTAACTCATGGGTTATTAGTATTAGCTTATGGTACAGGTACCACTGATTCTGAAACAGTACGGGCCATTTCCAAGAACTTGTTCGACTTTAGCACAGAGGAAACTTAGCGCATTTGCCACAGAATACTAACGAATAATTCCTCACCTCCACATTAGCACCAGTGAAAAACAATGTGAGCGTCAAGTGTGAGTTGCAGCAGAAGCACTTTTCCTTTGTGGCAGCAATGTGAAACAAATGTCCCCACCCTACAGCAAAATGTACAGCCTGACAGTGCTCGCTGCGGAAAGCCGCAACTTGAAAACGTGGCAACTGACGCACTAAGCTCAGGAAAAAAGTCAAATTTCCAGAATATTTTGGCGGGGGATATTTCTAATTTCTTCGTCTTCGTTATGTTTTCAAGAATGTAACATATCGTGGCGAATCGGGTAGAAATGGAAAAGTAGCCTTTGTTTACGGCCTGCCCACGGATTCAAGATATAGAATATGCACGGAAGTAAGATGGTTCTCGGAAGAGAAGAAGCAGAACTCCAGAGAACGAAGCGCACATCTGGCGTCAATTGACGACCGCAAGTAATGGAACATTGAACATTGACAGTTTTTATCCAGTGTCACAGGGAACGCGTTTCGTGGAAAACCTTACATTTTACTGGTCAACAGTGCACTGTTTTCCCTCGCGCGGTTCATCGAGTCTCGTGCTAGCACTGTACAAGTGAAAAGTCTTCATCGTCATCTATGCATCGTCTCACTCTGGCCTGAGGCGTCCCGAATGAATTCCATACATGTAAGCACCAGCGGTTCAAAATGGAATCGAGCCGTTGTCGTGTTTCAACACGTGCATCTGGAATGAATCATGTATGGGCGGGGGGAAAGGGGACGGGGTTCGAAAAAAAGACACGCGGAAAAAAAATCATCTGAAATGAAAATGTAAAAAAGCCGCCATGGTGGTTGCATCGTAATTCTTCATCTCTATGTGATCATACATATATTATTCAAGACATTCGCTTGACGATGTTGAGAAACATTCATGCGGGGATGTGGCTGATTATTATCCATGTGTTTAATATTTAAGGTTGAATTGACACTAATTATTCAAGTAACAGTTTTCGTTTCCATTTAAAATACAACGATGGAAGATGTAAAACATCCCTTGATTGGAAGCAATTCTTAACTGAAATAAATAAAAATTATTTTCCTACTTTCATTATGAAGGGAAGGAAGATTCTGTTCAGCTATAAAAATGGACAGTCGTGGAATTCTTGAGCAGACTTTGGGGGGAGGGGGGCGATGGGCGGGTCAGGGGAGGGGATTTGAGAAGGGGAGCTAATCCTGATCCTCTCCCCCCCGGAAAAAATGAGCGAAAGTGGATAGGAGGGATATAAAATACAAAAACTTACATGAACCTAGAGCAAGTGTTATTTAAGAAGAAATTCCAAGAACTGTTCAGAGAGTGCAGTCATCTCACCCTGCAATACGGCCACAATCAAAAGATTTTATTTGGGGGTTGGCCATACAATTCATTTTTAAGGAATGGGCTGAGGTTGATTTGTTTTATTTTTCACAACATGTCAGTGAAGTTGGATCAAATTACATAACATGAATATCACTAAATGTCTCAAAATGATTGAGTCTTTCAACCTGACCTGAACAAAACAGGATGGCACTTTTCTGCCTTTGCCAAATCTGGGGTCAGTTCATCGCCTCTCCAACCCCTAAATCTAAATCTAAATCTACATCTAAATTTTAGACTAAATATTAGTCTGAATATAAATCAAGATTTTAATCAAAACTCAATATACTCTAAAAGCAGCCTGAAAGCAAAATATTTAGATTTAGACTAAGGTTTAGCCTAATATTTATATTTATATTTAAGTTTAGTAGAGGCGATGAATTGGCCCTAGGGTATCTTTTTTTTCAAGGTGTATTTTTCCTAAACCCAGCGGGAAGGGGTAATCAATTGCTCGTCCTCATCCCAAGAAAACCACGGTTTCTTGTTTTTTTAACTTCGTAATTTTGCTTCTATTACATTTTACTATCACAAAATGTCAAGCTTTCGAAAATCGTAAGTTGAAAAAATAAATAATGAAAGGGAATAGTAATTTATATACCAAAAACCACTTTCGAGGCTTCAGAAGGTAAGAGTTCCGAGTCCGAAGAAACCAGCAGGCGGAAAAAAAAGAAAAAAATCTGACGAGATCTCAAACGGATGCGATAAGAGGAAGGGCGACCGCGTCGGAAGGACCAGAAGGGGACGCCTGAGGCCGGCCTAGTTCCGCTCCACAAATTCCACAAATATGAAAGAATGGGCATATTCCCGAAATCACGTCCGCACGGAAGCAAGGCCGTCCAAGGAAGGGGTCGGGATCGAAAGGAAAACTTAGAAAAAAGAGGGCATAACTAGAGTGAGAAGAAACCGAGGGAACCTCTACTTGGACACAACCTCAAGTCACTTGTGACTCATTTCATCCGATGACATCATGCCGATCCCATGCCATCGGGAGGAGCGAATGACGAGAGGGATAAACTGGTGCACTCACAATCCAAAGGAGGCAACAGATCTCTCTCTCTCTCTCGCGTCTGTCCCGTGTGAGGCTTCTCGGGAAGGCGGGGCAGGGGGAGATGACGTGCTATTCATTCCGTCTGAAAGTGAGAGAATCTCTCGTTTTGGAGATATGTTGACCACGAAATTCGGACTTCGGAAAACAGTGCTAGCATCTACATTTTCCGAAAACTCGAAGGTTTCTCCTAACCGCTTGATAACTTAGATCGAGTACGGTTACATTCCAACCTCTCCCCACGAATAATTTACACTGCTTACTATCTTTTCATCGTGGTGGTGCACTGGCTCCAGTCCCGAATAATCTGACGCTAGATAACCAGACGATGTGCTATGGTTCCTTTGCAGAGAAGCCGCTTGATGTATTCACGATCCCTCGCTTTTGGAATGACAACTGACTGCAGTGAGTTGGGCGCTTTGATGACTTTCCCTTCGATCACGAAACATGCTGCACTTAAAAGACATTCATGGAGCGTTTAAGATGCTTTCCTAACCCACATCAATGGAATCCATCTGACAATAAGTCACCACCATTCACCATTCGCACCATTTCGCACCATTGACGATAGATGGCGCCGACGTAGTCCCGGTAACGTGTCATTTTCTGATATATGGGAATTCATTTCCGTTATACCTTCCACAAGGAAGCCGATATCTCTTTACATGAACCAGAAAGGGAATACTTGAATTCTATAAGAAATCGGTCTTTAGAGGAAACCCAGTCCAAGGAGTCAACAGGGAACTCTGACTCGAAAGATCGAGGGAGGAAGGTTCAAAGTGACTTCTTGGTGAAGAGAATGAAACGGTAAAAAAGAAAATGATCGTCATCATCTCTCTTTTGAAAAGAGAATTCAGTGTATGGATCGTCTGACTGCCGAATATAAGGTACTAGACAACACCCGCGTCCCGGGGGATCCGCTTCGCTGGTAAAAAAGTTTCAACAGACATCAAAAACTCAGGTCTAATAAGTAATTAACAACAAAGAGAAAATGAATTAATGAAGGGATAACGTTCGAATTTCAAAGTGCCACACTTAGGATGAATAATAGGGGATGCCTCAGGTTATCTAGGAACCCTCAATTGGATGTATGCAAATTCTCAGCCATACCCGCCTTGTAGTATGCAAGTGAGTTGAGGTTTCGAACACCCAGCCATTGGATAAAATGGATGATTTTAAGCTAGGCACGGAATGCGGATGAACTCAATTGCATTGATCTGACACGGGGATTTGGCGGACAGCTCGGTTGGCAATCAAGTTTTTTGTTCGGTGCAGGCGAACACGCTATCAGAGGGATTTTTTTGCCAACCGCTTCCAGTGGCTGGCGGAACGTAGGGACCAGTGGTGGAGTGGACTACTTGCAGAATGTTGCAAGACTTATATCACGTGAAAATACTGTATGAATATGTTAGAGGGATATATGCTTCAGCCGAAAGAGTTGAGGTATGAGTGTATAATATATAGACGATGGTGACTGACTAACTGAAGCTAATTCTAACCATGTTCTAGAAAGGTTAGAAATCTGAAAATGTGTACACGTGTATCTACTGGAATGAAGAGTTCAGAAAAAACCCGACTTCGGAGTTACATGTCCTGGGGGTATACATTTTGGGGGGGAAATTTAAAAAAAATATATATATTGTGACGTATGAGAATGGGATTCAGAGGATCATCTGGACGTCCCGGAATAGGTGGTGTAGTGGTAGCACATCTAACCCGCATTCAGGAGATCCGGGTTCAATTCCCGGGCATTCCGTGGCTTTCCTTTAGGGTAAACTTTTAGGTGTCTGCCCTGGTGGCATATTTCTTGGGGGCCGACGTTTTCAAGTATTTTTTTTTATCCTGGCATATTGAGCTAGTGTGGAATGAAGAAATATGGTACAGAAATACCTACTGGGATGCTGCATGTATTAATAGAAAAATTCCGACTTTGGAAGTAGATGCCCTGGGCGCACAAATTTCAAAGGAAGACGTTTTCATATAATTTTTTTGCATCAGATAAAATCGGTGAACATGGAAATCTGGACCTTTGCATGAATGTGACTACTGAGACATGGAGTTAAAGAAAAATGTTCAGTCTCGATACATCCCCTAGGGGAATTTCTTCCAGGTGCGATGTTTTGAAAAAAAAGTTTCATAGCGAATTGTACAGAAACGGAAAGGTGAAACTTGGAGCACATATAAGTGACACGATGTTACTGAGCTGAGGGAGTATTCAGCTTTCATGATGCATCCCCTCCGGGCATAGCTTTTGGGTGGGTCGGCATTTCCAAAAATGTTTTTTCACCAGCGAAAAGGGCAAACGTATAATATTGAAACGTTGTGGGCATGTAGTTCACTTAGGATGGATATCGGTAAGAGAAAATGGTACTTTCGGTTAAAACGGCTCAGGGCACATATTTTGCAAAAGACTTATTTTCACGAATTTTCTGATCCAGCAAAAACAGGGCTCATGAAAGTTAATCTTGGCAAATAAGTACCTGATGGATAGCTGCGTAAAATAAATTCTACTTTTCTAATATATATAGACGATCGTGACTGACTGGCGGTAATTTAAAAATGGAAAACGTATAAGGCTGAAACTGAGTGACATGTAGTTCCCTGAGTCTCCATTTCAGAAGAAAAACAATTTTTCGCTCCCATCCGGGCTCTTCTTTTAAAGTCCTATTTTCCTGAATTTTTTTTTAATACAACGAAACAGAGACAGGAAATTTAAACTTCCGTCAGAAGTACCTATTTGATAGCTGAGTAAAGGAAAATTCCTAGTTTTGAAATATGTCCCAATAGCGTATATTATAGGAGGGAAGAATTTTAAAATGTACGAGTATTCACCACCCTTACAAAAAGGGACACAAGAAAGGATTTCAATTTAGGCACGCTAGACATAATAGAAGTAATGCTTTTGATAAAATGGAAGACTTTTGCCACCATATGTCATGTTTTTCAATGGGGACGCACTTTACGTGTTTGCCATTTCGCAAAGAACAAATGCATTAATCACTATCCAAGGAAATGCAGCGCCGTAGGCGCGACTATAGCGACTCTGTATGTCATAAGGACCGAAGGAAGGGGAGACGGACGTGAATGGGCAATTAAAAAGGAAAGGCCCGAGTGGGACTAGAACCCGGGCCTCTTGTGTCTTGCTCCAAAGAGCTACGAGTA
Source organism: Darwinula stevensoni (assembly GCA_905338385.1). Lineage (NCBI taxonomy): Eukaryota > Metazoa > Arthropoda > Ostracoda > Podocopida > Darwinulidae > Darwinula > Darwinula stevensoni. The sequence goes on along the minus strand of CAJPEV010000551.1, from coordinate 100,126 downwards.
TCAATACACCACCTAACCCAGGACAAACAATAGTCTTGCCTATCACCACTCATAAGAGTTTCTGTTCCAACGTAAACGGGCATTTTCGCCCTCCGTTCAACGTCACTACAAATTAAAATTAGTATTTCTTTTCTCATATTTCTCAGGTAAAATATACACAAACGCAATCGACTCATCAGGAGTTTGCGATTGATATATCACCTGCACCATTCGACTGGTCGGAAGTCTTACCCTTATGGATAATTGTTAATTAGCAGTAAGAAAAAAGCAATTAGGAATCATATGTAAAGGGCATCGTTGAGATCGAAGAGACTGCCTTGTCCGACCCAAGAGAGAGCACTAAGAAGGTAGCATCAAGGAAATGAAGTAAATAACTTTTAAATTGATCAATCAATTAACACATATTTTTTCTGCAAGGTTTTAAGCCAAGAGAATCAAAATGAGACCGCCCTCACTTTGACCCGATATCTCTTTCATGGTTAGGTGATTTGGTAAAGTGCGTATTATATACTAGCGTGTTTGTTTGCCCTTTGGGCGAACAAACTCGCTAGTATATAATATGGTCGCGCCTTCGGCGATCCATTACCTTGGATAGTGATTCATTATTTTATTCTTTGCGAAATGGCAAACACGTAAAGTGCGTCCCCATTGAAATACGTGACATATGGGGACGAAAGTCTTCAATTTTATCAACAACTTTACTTCTATTATTTCCAATGTGCCTAACTTGAAATATTTCCATGTGTCCCGTTCGTACGGGTGGAGAATACATTTTGAAATACTTCCCTCCTATAATCTACCCTCGGGTTACATATTTCAAAAGTAAGATTTTTTCTGTACTCAGCCATCAAACAGGTACTTCTGAGGGAAGTTTAAAGGTTGTCTTTGTTTCGTTGGATCCAAAAAAAAATTTCAGGAAAATGGGACTGAAAAAAAGTGCCCTGATGGGTTTTAGCGAAAACTGTTTTTCTTCTGAAATGTGGACTCAGGGAACTCCATGCCACCCAGTTTCAACCTTATACATTTCCTCTTTTTGCTGGCGGAAAAAAATGTATTTGGAAAAGGGACACACCCTAAAGCTGTGCTCTGAGGAGACGCACACCAAAAGTTGAATTTTTCCTTAAATCAACATCACGTCCGTTATGCGTTCGCCAGCTGCTACTTTTCTGTTTCTGCCTGAGTCACTGTGATATGAAAAATTATGTGAAAACGTTACGTCCCCAAGAAATATGCCCCCCCAAAATATGTTGGAAATTTGACATTGGACATATGAGCTCAGTGCTTCCCCAGTCACGTTCTTGCCAAGTTACAGCTTCCCATATGTCTCGTTTGATTGAAGCAAAGAGAAGTATTTGAGAATATGTTCCCCGAAAAGGTGTGCCCCTATGGCATGTATCACCAAAGTAGAATTTTTCCTGAACTCAGGATGCGAATAGCGACTTATATCAGTCAGCTAATCACGATCCTCGATATATAATAAAAGTATAATTTTTTCTTTACTCAGCTATCCATCAGGTTCTTCTTTGGCAAGTTTAAACTTTCTAGCGCCCCCTGTTTTGTTGGATCGAGAAAATACGCCTTTTGGAATATATGTGCCCTCAGGTGTTTTAACCGAAAAGTAAATTTTTTTAAACCGAAATCAATCCTCAGTGAACTACATGCCCACAAAGTTTCAACATTATACGTTTGCCCTTTTCGCTGGTGAAAAAACATGCTTGGAAAAGCCGACGCACCCAAAAGCTATGCCAGGAGGGGTCCACCATGAAAGATGAATACTCCCTCAACTCATTAATAATAATATCATGTCATTTATACGTGTGGCAAGTTTCACCTTTCTATTTCTGTCCTGTTCGCCATGACAAATTTTTTTTTGTTTTAAACATCGTCCTTCGAAAAAATTCCCTAGGGGATGTATCGAGACTTAATATTTTTCTATAATTCCTTGTTTCAGTAGTCACATTCATGCAAAGTTTCAGCTTTCCATGTTCATAAGTTTAACTAATGAAAAAAGTTATATGAAAACATCTCCCTTTGAAATTAGTGCCCACAGGGCATTTATTTCTAATGTCTGAAGTTTTCTGCAGCATCCCAATAGGTAGTTACGTACCAAGTTTCATCTTTGCACTCCGCTTAATACGCCAGAGCAAAAAAGGACTTGAAAACGTCGGCTCACAAAAATATGCCCCCAGGGCATGGATCTAAAATTTTACATTTTTCTTGAACTCATCGTCTCGGTAGGCATGTCCATGCCAAGTTTCAGCTTTTCATGTCTCTCTCATTTACTAAAGCAAAAATATTGTTACAGAGGGGCATGAGTAACGCGATTTGGAAGGTATAAGAGGTCGAAAGAACGCCAAGGAACGGGCGGGAATTGAACCCTGCCCCCCTGATTGCCGGTCTGATGTGATAACACTTCACTACCGAACCTATGACATCTAATCAACCCTCTCAATGCCATTCTAATCCGTCACAATATATATATTTAAAAACTTCTCCCCCCAAAATGTGTTCCCCCAGGGAATGTACGTCCAAATTCGGATTTTTCCTGAACTGTGCATAACAAAAGGTACATGTGCACCAAGTTTCAGATTTCTAACTTCTCTAGAACATGGTTAGAATTAGCGTCAGTCAGTCAGTCAGTCACGATCGTCTATATATGATACTAGGTAATATTATATGTGGATGTGGATAGTCTGTATCCTGAATTCTTGCGCAGTGGCATTGCCTGCTCGCCGGAGAACCGCCATAAACGGAATTAGCACTTTTCATCAGAGTTGATAGAAGACTTTAGAAATGAAATTTCAGGGAAAGAGGGATGTGAGGACAAGCCATAAAGTTCGTATCCGCCTCGTACCATTCAAGTGAGGCACGTAGTTGACGTTTCGAACACCCAGGCATTGGATAAATGGAATGATTTTGAGTTAGGCACGGGATGCTCATAAACTCTATTGGATCAATCTGCCGCGAATTTGGTAGGCAGCTCGGTTGGCAATCCAGTTTCTTGTTTGGTGCAGGCGAATACGCTTTCAGAGGGTTTTTTTTCCGCCATCCGCTTACAGTGGCTGGCGGAACGTAGTGACCTGTGGTGGAGCGAACTACCCACAAAATGGTGTATGATATATATCACATGAAAATACTGTATGCATATGTTTCAGGTATATATGTTTCACCCAAAAGAGTTGAGGTATGAGTGTCATATTAATGTGCTGATGTAATGGTTACCTTCCACGTGGACATTCTGGAGCAGGAATGTGAAACGCCTCGCCCAGGCCATTGTGTCTGCTAGCTGTGCTCCTACCTTCCCGTGCATGCGTACTGTGCACTGAAACCTTCCTTTTCTGGTGAGGCCCTTCATGGCGATGGCACGTTTAGTGCACTCGAAAAATGAATTCCTCAAGTTCGGTCAAAGTCAACATATTCTATAGAATGATGGCTTAGTAGGGTCAGTAAAGGTATCGGTCTTTTGCCGCAATTATTTTATAACCCATTAGCAAACAAAATAGGTTCACTTTCTCCCGCAAAGGAATGCCGCTCGCTATGTTCATCCTGTTTTCTTCGAGGTTCGTTTGCTTTCATGAGGAAAGCCTAAATGCACGGGTGAAACAGTATGAGTGTCTAGCATCTAGGTGATTGAGCCTTTCTTTTGGAGAGAATGCATGGCTCCCTGTGCCAACGGTAATGGGAGCTCTCGCCATTCCGTTCAAAGGGTCTGTCCTTATGTTGAAGGTGCATTCGCACGTTCAACATTAACGCCATCGCATGCGTGTCTCGCCAAGAACCAACACTTTTAACATCCATCCATCCATCCATATCCATACTATTGGGTTGGAAAGAAAGTCTTGCAACGCTTTCTGACGAAGCCCTGCAGGACGCCCTCAACGCGAAGCCGAACGCCACCACTCGCGAATTGGCGACTACACTTGGAGTCACCCATATGGCAATCGGCAACCATCTGAACGTATCCCGTGCCTAACTCAAAATCATTCCATTTATCCAATTCCTGGGTGTTCGAAACGTCAACTACGTGCCTCACTTGAATGGTACGAGGCTATCGGAAAGTTTATTCGACATGGGTCCATCGTCAGCTCAGCGACTCTGAGCCGTGTCATTGTCTGGGAATCACTGCTCCTTCGTCCGCACAGAAAGGACCTTCTGAAGGATATCGTTACTGGAGATGAGAGCTGTGTCCTCTACGTGAACCATACTCGCAAGAGTCATTGGCTTCCACGAGGAGAATTGCCGCCACACGAAACGAAACCAGGGTTCCACGAGAAGAAGGTTCTTCTTTGCTGTCGGTGGGATTCAGAAGGATTGTTGTACTATGAGCTCATGCCAACTGGTACCACCACGACTGCCGTCGTCTACGCTGCTCGACTTCAGAAGTTGGCTGGCGTCATTTGAAAAGAGCGTCCCAAACGCGACAAAGATCTCCTTCTGCATGACAACGCTCGTCCACATGTTGCGAAGACGACTCGCCAGACGATTTTAAGGTTCTTCTTTGCTGTCGGTGGGATTCAGAAGGATTGTTGTACTATGAGCTCATGCCAACTGGTACCACCACGACTGCCGTCGTCTACGCGGCTCGACTTCAGAAGTCGGCTGGCATCATTCAAAATGAGCGTCCCAAACGCGTCAAAGATCTCCTTCTGCATGACAACGCTCGTCCACATGTTGCGAAGACGACTCGCCAGACGATTTTGGAACTGAACTGGGAAGTTTTACCCCATCCAGCGTATTCTCCGGACTTGACCCCTTCCGACTATCACTTGTTCCCGGCCCTCGTGAATCACCTGCGGGACAAGGCCTTCGATGATCGAGCACAGCTCGAAAATGATGTCGGCCGTTTCTTTGCTTCGCAATCGCCAGAGTTCTGGGCAAAGGGCATTGAGCAGTTACCCATGCGTTGGGAACATGTCATAGACAACAATGGTCATTACATTGTAGACTGAAATTGCATTTCAATAAAGTCCAGAGTTCTGGGCAAAGGGCATCGAGCAGTTACCCGTGCTTTGGGAACATGTCATAGACAACAATGGTCATTACATTGTAGACTCAAATTGCATTTCAATAAAGTCATAACATTTTGAAAAATTTGCGCAGTGTTGCAAGACTTTCTTTCCAACCTAATACATAGAGATGACCAAGAGAAAATACGTCACTCATGGAGGTAGTTCATGGCTATTTATGTTCTTGTTTAGGTGAAGCGTGAGCACAGAAATGGTATTAGTCTAGTCGTCCTGGATTGAACATAGTCACTCTTAATCGGAAAGTCGAGGGAAAATTTTCCTTGCAGTTTCCCTGAGACAAAAATACATGGAACCAATTCGCATCCACAAGCATACCGGTACGCATTACCCCAAATCCTTCTACCTCGCCTACGATCTAGAAAGGTACAGGGCAAAGAGCTCGCGCCGCATGCTAAGGCAGCGACTTTTACGTTCAAACATGCCGAAAAGGTCCTCCAAACAAGTGAGTCGAGATCGATGTTGGCCTGAGCGTCCATGCATGAGTTAGATATGAGCCTCCTGAATCAATCCCTTCAAGGCACGTACCTCCAATGGCGTAACTGATAACCTATCGTATGCGAACCAACAGGTGTTCGTTTCCCATCCTTTAGAGAAGAAAGCCCATGAGAATGGGTTAGGCCTAGGCCAGCGAAATCAGCCTCCCCCTTCCGAAGTCAGGTTGTTCACTCAGGAGGAATTCCATCAGTTACACACACATTCTTCAATGACAGAAGAAGGAATGCTTACATGCGAATGGCGTAGGCCTAAACCTCCGTCTGGTGGGCTGGGCTTGGCTCGCAAAATCAGTCCCCCCCTGGAATCTCCGAATGTCCCCCAGGGGACATTTCAGGGCTGCTTTGCCAAGTTTAAGCTTTCTAGCGCCCTCTATTTTGCTGGATCAGAAAACTCATGAAAATACGCCTTTTGCAAAATATGTGCCCTGAGGCGTTTTAAACGAAAATGACTTATTTTTTAATACCAAAATCAATCCTCAGAACTACATGCCCACAAAGTTTCAAGCTTTTACGTTTGTCCTTTTCGCTGGTGAAAAAAACATGTTTGGAAAAGCCGACCCACCCAAAAGCTATGCCAGGAGGGGATGCACCATGAAAGCTGAATACTCCCTCAACTCAATATGTCACTTATGTGTGCCAAGTTTCACCTTTCCATTTTTGTCTAATTCACCAAGACAAAATTTTTTTTTAAACATCGCCACTCGAAAAAATTCCCTCAGGGGATGCATCGAAACTTACATTTTTCTTTAACTTCTTGTCTCAGGAGTCATATTCATGCAAAGTTTCAGCTTTCCATGTTCATCAGTTTAACTGATGCAAAAAATTATTTGAAAACATCTTCCTTAGAAATTTGTGCCTCCAGGACATTTACTTCCAAAGTCTGAATTTTTCTGCAGCATCCCAATAGGTAGTTATGTACCAAGTTTCATCTTTCCACACTAGCTCAACACGCGAGGACAAAAAAAGATTACTTGAAAACGTCGTCCCCAAAAAATGCGCCCCCATGGCATGCATCTAAAATTTTAAATTTTTCCTGAACTCATCGTCTCGGTAGGCACGTCCATGCCAAGTTTCAGCTTTCCATGTCTATCAGTTTTACTCAAGCAAAAAAATTGTTACGGAGAGGGATTGAGTAACTTGACTTTGAAAGCATGAGAGGCCGGAAGAAAGCCAAGGATTGGCCAGGAATTGAACCCGGGCCTCCTGATTGCCAGTCAGGTGCGCTACCACTACACCACCGAACCCGGGACATGTAGTCGATCCTTTCGATGCCATCCTCATCCGTCACGATATATATTTAAAACTTCTCCCACCAAAATGTGTACCCCCAGGGCATGTACCTCCAAACTGGATTTTTTCTGAACTCTGCATCCCAATAGGCACTTGAGTACGAAGTTTCAGATTTCTAACCTTTCAAGAACATGGTTAGAATTAGCGTCAGTCAGTCACGATCGTCTATAACAGGGGTGTCAAAAATACGTCCCGCGGGCCGGATCCTGCCCGCGGAAGTGTTTCATCCGGCCCGCGGTCTGTTCTTGAAATTTTCACCTGTATTAACTCTCAGCACTCTCCGCGCACGAGCCTAACCTCGAATAAGTGCTGAAGGCGCCCGCATTCTCCCTCCGTATTGTCAATATACGATGGCGTCCCCTGGTTGATCCAGGCCAGTTCAGTCAGTATTCAAATAGTTCGAATAGAGAGGAGTATCTCACGGGAATGTCCGGGAAGGCCACAAAAATGGAGAAGCCTCCACTATTTAAAGGCAGGAACCAAAAAATGGGGCCAGTTTCTCGAAGCTTCTAAATCTTTTCTAACTCTTTTCTTAAACGGACCCTTTAAGAAAAGAAACAGAATAGAAAAAGTTTAGAATTAGATTAGAAGGTGGTGTTTCTCGAAACATCTAAATCTAAACTTTTTCTTTTCTTTTTCTTAAGTCCGTTCTGGCTCTGAAGGGGGATTGAGTCCTTTCATTCGGCACATTGATGCTCCAAGTTTCTAACTGAGAGTTCCACTACTGCGGCTGAGACTCCTAAATCGATCTTTCAGCAAACCAATAGCTCTTTCGACGATGGAACGAGCTCTTGCCTGACAAGTGTTATAGGCCCAGAGGTTTCCAGGGGCCCGGGGGCAAAACTTAACCAGAGACCCCTTGAGGCCCCCCCTGGGACACCTTGATACGTGGGGCCCTGGGCAGATTGCCCCAATTGCTTCCCCCCCCCCCCTTTCTGGGCGGTCCTGGTTGTAGGCAACCTCTTCCCTAGTTTAATATTGGTCAAAGGAGTCATCAGATAACTTCGCTGTGGGTATCCATAATCTCCCAGCAGCCAACCATCTCCAGGAATTTCCTTCTGACGCAACTTCGATGCGAGATAGCTGCTCTCAAAAATGAGACTGTCATGGGATCTGCCTGGATAGCCATCAACAAGACTCAGTATCTTCATTTTCCTATCGAATACGATTTGTACATACAGGGAGTGGAAGGCTTTTCTGTTCACGTAGAGGTATTCCCTGTCCTTGGGTGCTTCAATGGGATATGGATTCCATCAATTGCCCCAATGACTTTGGGGAATTGAAATTCCTCAATTTTCAGAAATCAGTTTTCACCCTGTGCACTTCGTTTACTGAGGGAATTTTCGCAAAATCTTGCATGCTCTGAGCAAGATTTTCAAAGACAGTATGAATGGCACGGAGAACTGATGACTAGGAAATACCTAGTCCATCTCCCAATACGGAATAGATGGCACCAGTAGCGAGGAATCTCAATGTACAGCACAATATTGTTGAAGAGCCAATGCTTGACTACTGAAGGTACCTCATTGAATGCCAGCACTCGCTATGGTACGTATCTCCAGGATGAGGGATCTTGACAGTCGATATCGATTTTCGTAGCTCATCATACCTATAGTTTTCAAGAGAATTAAGGTCATCATGAAAAACACGCTCCCTCCTCAGCAATTTTTGCGTGCAAAAACGTTCCCGTGTCGCCATGTCTCATGCGAATGTAGAAGAAAGTATGTGGAACAAATGCTCCTTCGAGAAGCAAAATTTTTGCATACCATTTAGAATGATAAGAATAAGCAGGTCAAGCTGATAATCATTTTAGAAAAGTTTAAGACACCTCCTTCGCTGTCTTTTTCCATGCTAAAACCTTTCTTAAACGCAAGAAAAGATTTAGCATAGAAAAAGTTTAGAACTTTCGAGAAACCGCTTTTAAGAAGGAAATAAGAAAAAGATTAGAAATAGCCGTGTTTTAGCACGTTTTAAGAAAAAGAAAAGATTTAGAAGCTTCGAGAAACTGGCCCCTGGGCTTAGCCTTTATCATCTGTAATCTTGAACATAACTCTGCATATCATAGCATTCTCTATCTTGAACAGTTCTAGGGCTTCCACCACATATACAGCATGGCTATGATTAAACTTGGGTTCCATTGCATAAAAGCCCACAGCAACCAAGTCAACCACCCACCCCAAGGCATTTCAAATCAGCAATACCTGACTTCCTTCCAGCTAGCATATTTCCCCTGATTAATATCCTACAGACATCTTTAATATGTTAAGAACCTAAAAAAAAATTCATTTAAAACGTTTTCAGCACAATTCCATAAGGGTAGGGAAATACTCATCAGAGCAGACCAAAGCAAATCCTGTTATTATGAGTTATTGCCATGAGATGAAAGACCACATGGAAGAAACTTTCATATATGAGGGTCACCCCAAAAGTAATGACTCCAATTTTTTTCCTCCACTACCTTTAATCCATAGTCCACGAAACTTGTACACATAACCACTTGGGATGTTGGGAACAATGTGTTATTTTCCCAAATAATCACCATTTCTTTGACAACATTTATGCCAGCCATGTTCAAGGGCTTGTATGCCACTACGGTAAAAAGTTTCTGGGCTCGCTTCAGCACGGTTTCTTGAACTCGAATGACATTTTGAAAGTGATGTGCACAAGTAGCATCCTTGAAGGGTCAAAAGAGGAGGTAGTCTGATGGGGCTGAGTTCAGACTGAAAGGAGGACGAGGAACAAGTCAACAAGACACGTGGAAATAGGTCTGGAAACCTTTTACCATAGAGGTATACAAGTCCTGGAAAATCACTGCAGAAAATGTAAAAGAAATGGTGATTATGTGGGAAAATAAAACTTTGATCTCAGCATTCCAAGTGATCATGTGTACAAGTTTCATGGACTACAGATTAAAGGTAATGGAGAAAATATATTGGAGTCATTACTATTGGGGTGACCCTCTTGAAAAAGCATATACTCATATACGTCAATCTAATATTACCCACTGATCATAGGTAGGGATGAATTATTAGCTGGCCAAAATAAGAACCTGTTAATGACTAGTAAATAATTTATTTATGGTCAGTAATGCCTACTCTGGCATGATCTTTTCCCAAGCTGTTTTGCACTCCATTTGGAATGCCATGAATCAAGATACTTTCCAACACACAATAGCCCTTCACATTTTTTCAGCCCTCCAGTTACCCACAATCCCACACTTTGTTTACCAGCCCCTGCAGAGGATGCAAAAGTTGCAGCTATGTGCTCTAAGCACAAGAGAGGGAGACATTTCAAGTGCTACAGATGCTGATATTGATTTTGTGTCTGAATTTGACACAGATTCCTTGTCTGATCAGGGTGAAGATGCCTAAGGTGGTGCAGGTTCAGTCCACCCAGAGAAAAGGACAAAGTGATTAAAATGTACTCCCGAGTGTGCATGCAGCACAACAATAGTAAAATCTGATTTTTGCAGGTTTTGTGTGGAATGTGATTTCATCTAAATGACTTTTACACTTGGTATCAAACCCTTAAGGTCTACCAAGTAATTATTAGACATTTCTGATTTTTAGCTCTAATAGGTTTGTTCCAGTAATTTATTTTATAAAACAGTAGACACATTTTTTCAGACCCAGAAAAAAACACTGGCAATCTAGCAAAAATCTAATTTTAAAGGTCTGTCAGAGAATGTGTTAATCAATCCAGGATTGTGAAAATTCAATCTGGAAAATTCCAATGAACAGATCGACAAGTCTGATCCTCATCTACACCAATGGCCATATATTGCATGTATCCATCCAAATTTGATAAGATTCTCACATGTCCAAGAATTTGCTGACTGTGCAATGATTTATTCTCATTGCAGTTGCAAAATAGACAACACCTCACTGCCAAGCATTTATGTGAACTCCATGCTCCTCAAAATTTCTGTATTCCCCACACTTAGCTCTATTTCTCTCATGATTGTTCTTTTCCACAGCAGATAAAGTCTCTATTTCTATTGCTAGCATGCTGCACTGTATTCACAAAAGATGACAAGAAAGTGATCCATGGTTTGGGGTTCTTGTGATGAGTTCCTAAAACCCTGAGTAAAAAAAAATAGGCTTGGTACAATGCTGTGAATCAATTATGAAGGATGTTCAAAAGTTCTTGCACATGGGGGTGCATGAACTTTTGAATGTCCTTCATATTATCAGTTTCAGTTCACTGTGAGACAAGAGAAATCAGTTGCATGCATGTGTTCATTCAAAGTCTGGAGAGTTTTCAATACACTTCATGCATTACTTGATGACATCTGAGTCTCTGCTGAAAGCCTTGCTTTTGAAGATGCTTTGCTTTGATTTTGCTTCAATGCACTTGACACAACTGAGTCAACCTCATCAACATTGTCACATTTCTCTACCTATCTCATCCCTCATAAAAACCCCAAGGATCAAGTTGAGGAAATGAGTTCAGTGAGTCAACCAATTTGGAAAGATCACATTTGGCAGTTATATGCAGGTATCTTTGTCATATATATGTATACATAGGGTGGGCCAAAGAAAAAGAAACGAAAACTTTTTTTTCTTCAGATAAGTATCAAGTGCTGCAGTGACTGAAATGCCATAATGGTTAGTCCAAGAGCATGTATGGATAGTTGAACACTATTTCTGGCATCATGGTGCTGGTTGGAGTGACTGCTGGAAGCTGCAATCCAGTCACTTTCTGTGAGAGCAGCGGTTTCTGAGCATAAACCTCTGGCCTCTCCCACCCTAGAAAACATTAGTTCTGCTGGTTCACATGGCCACTAAACAGAACATGACATTCATTAGACCAGTTCGTCAGATAATCATCACCTTCATAATGTTGTGCCAATACATGAGCATAATACTCTACTCTCATTTCTTCATCTCTTGGTGAAAGAGAGCTTGGAATACTTGAATTCAGTATGAAAATACACCAATGTCTTTCATAATGTGCCTAACACTTCCTTGAGAGATATATTAAGTTCTATTGGATATTCAAAGTTTCCTTTTCTGAGGAGACTGTAGCACCTTATCCCTTTCAGACCTGGCATCCATTCCAATGGACATTGCATTTACATTGTGTCTATGTCAATTTCTTAGGATTCTCGTACTTTGCACTCAATATTACACTACAATAGGCGCAATTATGCATGGCTCAGTTCTATCAGAGGCCTTCTTTCACCCATTAGTTTTGTAATCTTCAGTTATTTAATTAAATGCTTAATATATAATATATGGTATGATCTGGTAAATTTATACAAAATATGAAAACTATATATAAAGCATGAAAATTTCAATTACAATCACAAAAAAGCTCAAAAATGCTAAAAATGATATTATTCCAATAGCAGCCTTAATTCAGGTCTGAAAGGGTTATTCAAAACTCTTCCTGTGTTCTCATTAATACAGACAGTTTGCTTTCAGCCCAACTTTCCTTGATTCTGGTTTAATACTGACCCAGTTCCATGAAACTTCTTAACATTGCTAGGATGATTATATTTTTTAGAGCATCTATTGTGAACTGGACACAAAATCCTCTTTTCCCCAATTCTAGAGATGGTCTATTACTCCAACCAGCTCCATAACTCTGGAAATAGTGCTCAACTGTCCATGCATGCTCTTGGACTGACCACTGAGACATTTTGGTCACTGCAGTACTCAATACTTCTCTTAAACAAACAGAAAAAATGTCAGTTTATCAGTTTAGTTTCATTTGGTCCACCACGTATTTTCTATGTATTGATAAATGAAAAACTATGTATATTATAGCCTACATATGGCTTAAGTCCATGGAGTGTCTGAATAGTTTCCAGAAACATATAATAAAAAAAACTAAACCATTCTTTTCATCGCTACCAAAATTGGTAACAGAAACACCACACCTCCCTTAGCCCTCAAAATAATCACTGTTTGAATCTATACACTTCTGCCATCTGGAGGGCAAAGATTGTATACCCATTCTGTAGAAGGCTGTTTCTTGTTGTAGCCATGGTCTTACAAAATTTTGAAGATCTTCACCACTGAAGAAGCATATTCCATGAAGTTGGTCCTTCAGCAGGCCAAACTGATGAAAGTCAGAGTTAGGGCTATACCCCCATATGATGTGTGACTGGCAACAGTTCACTGAAAATTGGCAATAACAAGCATTGCTTTTAACGCCAAATATAGTAAGATAAAGGCATTTACAGAATGGGTATACAATCATTGCCCTCCAGATGGCAGAAGTGCATAGATTTGAACAATGATTATTTTGATGGCTAAGGGAGGTGTGATTGTGATGCTTCTTGAGTATTAATTTCGGTAGTGATAAAAACAATGGTTTAGTTTTTACAGAAACTATTTGGACACTTTCAGACATTTTTGGTATATGATCTATGTGAGGTTTTTATGCATTAAACATATCTGGGTAACATATGTTTTACAGACAAAAATGGTCAGGTTTGAGGGATGGACTCTTGCCTACATGATTATGTATCAGGTTGAAGCATATGATTTATACTTATGAGCATATGAGTAAGACTGCCTAACAGAGAGGTCTACATTTTTGCCAAATGTAAGTTTTTTTTTGTTAACGAGGCCATGGTGTCAGACATTATCTCTGCCCTCAATTAAAAGATGACAGAGCTGCAAGGGAATAGGAAGAGGAATAGCATGCAGCATGAACATGCTGATGATTCCTAAATGAATACCTAATTAGTACCTGCATGGAGAATCTGCAGAAACTACTAATGTTTCTTCTTATTCATCCCTTATTGATAGTGCAATTTCCTAAACCTGAAAAATCTGGAAATCTAGTTGAAAGTACAATTTTGACTTTTCACTGAAAATGTAGCATTTTACTAAATATGCCTTATATTGCCCTCTGTCCGTCCTGTCAGGAACCAGCAGCAAGAAAATTACAGAGCCAAAATATCAGTATGTGGCACACATTAGGTTAATCCTGGGGGCCAGAATTCAGGACATACATGTTTTTATAATTATTAGTAAATATATATTCAATACAGCAGATAATCCAGTTTTCAATAAGTATAGGCAGACAAAAAAAATCAGATGAACCACTAGCAATGAGCTCAATGAGACCCTTCTAAGCAGTGCAGCTGATATTTAAAATAAAATGTTCTGCATGGGAAAATACTTGGGATTAAAGAGGATAAAGAAAGCAAATAAAGTTTAGCAGATATTTCCATAAATAAATACCAAGTATTTGATCAAAAGAAGAATTGGATTTGCTGCAAGGCTTGCAGTGGAATACCTCAATTTTCTATGTTAATTCTCATAACAGTCTTTAACAGGAGTGAAGGAAATGCAAATTTTCATGAAGCAGCAACCTCTGAATGTATGAAGATTCATTGAAAAAAACTCTACAAAAAAGCAGAATGAATTAAAACTGGTGTGTTGTGCCATGGCAAGAAAAGAGGTCACCTTTTGCATGACATAATGCTAAATAAATAAAAAGGACACCAAGACTCACAGCCTTGAAGCAGGCTCCCCAAGACGATCTTCATCTCCTTCTATTCGATAGATTGTTCCATACATCACATATTCAAAGGAATCTGCTCTGGAAGGTCCAGTCTGTTCACTGGGATTCCATTCACCTCCATCTGGATATCCATCTTCACGAAGTGTTGAAGCCAACACCAGGCGAAACTTGTCCCCTGGATGTGACAAAATGGGGTGAAAATGCAGAATATTCATTGGTAGTCATATTTTCTTCCAGTTTTCAGATTGTGCATTGTGGTCAAAAAATTATATTAAGGCAAGGTTACTATAACTGACTTTGCTTCCTTACTGAATATCACACACATTCATTCATTCTTGTTTCAATTTTAATAACAAATAAATTTGAAATTAAAAAAATTCAAGAAATTCCCATTCAACATGAGTTTTTTATGAGGTGGTACCCCCTATGTGAGCATATTTCAAGATTTTGTCTGTTTTAAGAAAGATGGTACTAATTTGAATTATGCACATTCCCCTAGTAGCGAAGGTAATTAAGTGATGTCAGATGAATGCCTGATTGACTAGATTTACAAACACTGCACTATGCACTAAGAATGGTACATACAAGAACTGGTGGATGTGTATACACATCAATAGCACTGAAAGGGTTCAAATGGATGTGAAACTTTTTTGTTGTGCTGTAAATCAGCATTTTACAGCATAAAATCAAACTTGACTTTTCAATTCAGGAAAGTGTTTATTTTTCCATTACTATGAAAAACTCAATTTCGAGAATTTATTGAAAATACGAAGTAAATTACACCAAGAACTGTTTCATGAAAAAATATTATATACACCATGACAAATTTCATTATTAATTATAGAACAGAATTTGGAGTTAGCCTATTGCACACTATAGGGATAGACATGAGATGGAAGTTGCCCACAAGTCCCAACAGCAACCAGCTCCAGAAGCACTTTCCTTCAGGAGTCAGAAAAAAACTTCTTATTTTTACAAATTCCAAGGACCTACTAGGTCTAAATTTTGCAAAAGCCCTTCCAGATCTATTTCAACTGGCAAAATTATTTATTACATAACCTTGTTTATTGTATGTGCAGGCATGGTTTTTTCAGAAGATTATGAAGGATTCCAAATTCCTCTAAAATAATATAGTTCCATTCAATGAAACTGGTAAAGCCTAATTTTTTTTAATATTTTGTCAACCATAATGAACCATCAAACAGACTCTGAATATTATTTCCTCATCAAAGGGCAATTGACAAAACAAAGTGATCATGAAGTTGATGATTGAGCAGAAACATGAAGAATTTAGTTGGGTTGCCTTGGGCCTTAATTTTCACTAAATGTTTGTGCTTTAATCCCAAAAATCCCAAATAATCATCATATTGAACAGATATAATCACCATACCCTTGCCTATGCACTAACTGAATGTAAGCTTTCATAGTTACAATCTAGGAAAGGTATACACTACATTGGTCAAAGTCAAGGCCCACCCATATAAATCATGGTTGATATGATCTAATGTCACTGTGACCTTCATAAAAAACAGGGTGTCCCATAAGTCACTATACCATATCAAAAATTACATCTATCAAACAGTTGCCACAAAAAAGAAGTAACGTTAACTGAATGATAGCATGTCATTTGGAATCACCTTTGTCAAAAATCAGGGTATTTCTGCATTTTGAAAGTGCCTCGAAATCCTCTTTGCCAATATCAATACATTTGGCATGAGGCTTGGCAAGAAAAAATCACTGAAACTCTCCTTTAACTCTGATGGGACTCTCAATGACCTCCATCCAATGACCACTTTTCTGCAGTGCTTCAGTGTCAATTGCAAAGCCATGACAGCAAAAGCAAATTAAATGAAATAATATTATTTTCAGTTTTTCAGGTCTATCTGAAATTGGAAGGAGAGAAAAACAAAATTTAGCAAATATGTAGAAGAGGATTCAACAAAGTGTATCAAAAATGTCCCTAATGCAGTACTCCTTTCTAATATGCATTTGAAACAAGTTCCATTTGAGTCTGATTCAAAGTCATTATCAAGAAAAAAATTATTGAAAAGTGAAAGTATAGTGAAAGAATGTTCTATCCATCAATACTAACAACAGTGACCTACTTGTTGTAGTTTGGAAAATACTGCAGTTTGAAATGGTATAGTGACTTATGGGACACCCTGTATGTGACTCCTGGGCAGCAATTATACAGGGTATGGCAAAAAAATATCAACAACTTTTAACCTAAAGATTTCCATTCACACTGGAGCTGTTTCTGCAAAGCTCTCACTAGGTATATAGATGGATGGGTAGGTTCCCAGTTGCTTCTCAAATTTTCATTCAAATTTGTAGGGTGAAAGCAATAGTATCAGCAAATAATTACATTTAAGTCAGATATTGAGAATGGATTACTGCTGGTAGGGGAGTGGAGTAAATGCTTGAGAGCTGTACTTCCTGATCATCAAGACCCCATTAAACTCATCTTGCACTTAAACCCATTCTTTGCTAATCATCTCTTGCAGATGGTTTTCATGAGCTTATTCCCAATGAATTATTAATCAATGAGTCCCTCTCAATGAATCTCTTGAGAATTTTCTCAAAGTTCATTCAGAACTTCTCCTGGTTTACAGCAGAGAATGTGGAGAAGCTGTAATTAACCATACCCCTACCCAATGTCCACTTAGTTGGTTTGACCATGTTTTTGGGGAGAGCAGTCATTTATTTCCCTAACTCTTCAAGTGGGTTCAACATCACTGAGATGTCTGCTGTGGTAAATCTACTGTGAAGGTAAGACATGACAGTGACATCGAGTGTGGTCTTAAATACACCCACTGGCCAAAATAATAAACCCCCATCCAAGAATAGGGTGTCCCAGTTAACACTTTGGGATTATAATATTTTGTCAAATTTGAACTGAGGATTAGATATTGCTTGAATTTTCTCCAGATGTTAAGTATGTCCGTTAGTTTTCTGCAACTCAGTTTCAGTCAATTTGATGCAGCAGTTCTTGAAGTGCAGCTGGAAAGGTAGAGTTGAGCAATTATGCAAAGTTCTGAAAGGCTAAAGGTATGTTTCCCAAATTAAACGATCAGGACATGTAAGGGGAAAGTACATTAATCAATATTGAATCATCTATTCATCATCTTGCTCATTAATCACTGTGATTTCAACAAGGCTTCCACAGACTTCAACATGCTTCATGCAGCTGTTCATTGAATTCTCCCTGGAATCGACACTGAACCTGGATGATACTGTTGAACTGCTCAAACCAAGATGGAGCTTTCATTTTTTGATGAGTGGTGAAGCAAGGCATTGCAAGTTTCAAAACACATTGCGGATGACACAGCATAACGTATTTTGAATATTGCATTATCCAATGCCAATTTCTGCATGGTAATTTTGGAGGATGAAGCCACATTTGTAGTAGGCTTCAGTCACAGCCCCTGGAGAGGCAGAGAAGCTTCTCTGGATATCCTCTTCCAATAATTTGAGCAGTCCTACTTTACATGCTTAGTCTACTGTGCTAAATTTCATTGCGTGTTCCACCTACCTCAGTTGCCTGCCATGAAATGCCTACCATCTCACTTTCAATTCCTGTCCTCACCAGAATATTTGTAGCACAACAATTGTTACCCCACAATTTCTCCAAAACATCCTAATAGTTACTCATTGAGTTCCTTCCTTGTAGGTTGTCTAACAATAAATTTCTATGTAAAGACTTCTTAAAGAAATCCCTGGGGGCCTCATAATAATATTTTTCAGGTCCCAGTCTGTCATTACCTCCCAAAATTCAGTCAAACATCACAAGAACATGATAGTCGAGGATTACAAGAGGTGTTCAAAAAGTATTGCCTGCATCTCAAGAATACCTTGAGGGCTTTCTCTCAACTGCTTGTAAATTTATTATTTTTTCTGCTTTCAGATTATCATTCTACCAAAAGTTAAGGTCAGGAGAATTAATATTGACATTTTTAGAAATGTTTGAAGTGACCTTGGTTTGACCTCTGACCTGAAAAGGCTAATTTTCTAAATAAATCTGCAAAATTATACATGTTCATAGGGTGACAGCTATCAAAGACTGGAAGCCAAACAAAGGAGGACTTGGATGCAGTGATGGGAGACACTTCTCTCTCCATAGACACAATCAGAAGATGGATGCACTGATTTTCTGATGGCTGCTGCAAATTTACCGATGAGGATCATTCTGGATGTCCAACAACAATAGCAAACCAGCAGTCAGTGGGCAAGATGCTATGCTCTGGTGGTTTATAATTCCAGAACAACTATTCACCTTCAGGCTTATAAGCTCTATCCTGTCCACACCATTCTGAGGGCTTGGGAAGAAAATAAAATAAATGGGGGAGAATTCCTGGCAAAAGTTTTGGAAGAAATAAGGAAGCAGTGCCCAAAGTCAGATCTTTCCCAAGGGTGACCACATTGTGATATTGCTTCTTCCCAGAGTACAAGGGGCACTGGCATTTTTGGTGAAGGAAAAGGTGTCTGTCCTTCCTCATACTCCCAATTTTCCTGATTTAGCACCTCTGGACTTCTATTTCCTCTTAACTCTCAAGGAATGTCTGTCTGGAACATTTATTTGAAACAAAGATTTTTTTTTGTAGCATGGATTACTTTCTGAACACCCCTTGTAAAAGTCATGGTGAAGACCAATGACCTAGAATATCTGTTTCTAAAGACTCCCTTAGACATATCTCGCCAAATTTGGTTAGAATATGGAATGTCTTTTCATTCATACCAGGTACAATTTCCTTCTTTTTTTTTATTTTGCTTCAAAGTAATTGGTCTTTGTCATGCCCTTTAGTCCTTGTCTGCCATATTCTCCACTGTAAAGCAAAGGAAATTTTTAATGAACTTTGCAAAAACTCTCTGGATTGATATTAATTAATTAATCTGCCATATATTAGGAATGAACTTATGAAAACCATCTGCTAGAGATGACTAACACAAATAATGAATTTAAATGGACTATGAGTACATGGTCTTGATGACCATGAAGGATAGCTATAAAGTTTTCTCCACCCAAATACCAGCAGGAGCTCCTTGTCCATTCAATATATCTAACTTCTTTTAAATAATTGCTGATAATATTGCAGTGATCAAACAAATTCAAATGAAAAATTGAGAATCAGCTGGAAACATACTTCCTTACTTTCTGTAATTTAAACCCCCAACATTAGAAAAAAAATTACTCATCCTATTTTTGACACATCTGAAAGAGGCTAACAAAGATGATGAACAAGTAACTTTTCTCCATCTTGAGATAGAATGACCAAGCAGCTGATTTTTTTAAATTCATAACTCTGACTCAAAGTAAGAAACTGAGTTCAAATTAGCAGAGTTCAAAAGAGAAATGGAAAGTGAAGCACTGGCTTGGCAGAATTCACAGACCACAGATATGGCAATATGTTTTATGTGATATTGCAATTTTCAAAGTGTAATTCTTCTAATATTCACTCAGGGAAGACATTTTTCTCTAGTCCAGAACTACTTTTAAAAATCCCTCAAGGAAAGCATGATTGAAATACAGGGTGTGCCAATATATAATGTATATAAAATATAATGTATTTTAAGTTGCAATAACTAACTAAATAATTACACCACAAAGTTGTCAAAAACAGTGAGAAAGAGCACAGTCAGGAGTTTCTTTTCAGCACATTGTTTTTTTTTTTTCCTGGTGACATGTTCCATGTGGTCACCACTGCGATTAAGACATGCATTTATTCTCAGTGCAAAGTTCTCGATCACTCGGAAACACGTCTCTGATCGGATGGATTGCACACGACAATCTCCACAATTCTCTTGAAGTCTGGCAAGGTTTTTTGCTACTCTCTGTACACATTTTCCTTTGCATAGTCCCACAGGAAAAAATCGAATGGGTTGAGGTCAGGGGAGTGAGGGACTCGCGTGATCTCTGCAGGCCTGGAGATGACCCTCTCATTAAACATTTCTTGCGACAATTTCATGGTCTCATTCGCTTTGTGGGGCGTAGCATTGTCTTGCTTAATCCATTGAGTGTGGAAATGGAGTTCCTGACGTCGTTGCAGTCTGGTGCAAACCTGCAGACTAGCTCCTTAACCATTTCAAACCTGAATTAAGGCCACTATCAGAGTAATATTTTTTTTTGCAATTTTGACCTCTTTCGCTATTGTAATTAAAATTGTTACATTTTATACATCGTTTTTATATTTTGTATAAATTTACCATATCATACCATATATAATATTTTATCCATTTAATTAGATGACTGAAGATTAAAAAACTGACAAGTGAAAGAAGGCCTCTGATTGAAATGAGCCATGTATAATTGCGCCCATTGTAGTGTAATATGGGTGCTAAGTCACGAGAATCCCTAGAAATTCCCATAGACACAATGAAAATGCAATGTCCATTGGAGTGGATGCCAGGTCTGAAAGGGTTAAGCTGATTGCTGAACCTTGCCTTGCAAGGGCAGAGAAAGGTGACATGCAAAAATTGAAAGATTGCCATCATGGTTCTTTAGGCTCCTCTACTGTCTGCCTGTTTGTGCCAAAACTACTAGTAGTCAAAGGTCAGTTATGTATAATATATATTCAATATATATTTATTTATTTTTAAAATGATATATCCTAATGAAGACCCTGACCAAACAATTCCTTTAGGCAACCAGCATTTAACTAGGGTTTCTCAGGAAGAACTGCACTGCTTTGGATGGTACTATGAACAATACCTCATATATTCAAATTCCTATTGGAAATCTCAAGTGGAATGTAAACTGCCCCCAGTCCTCTTCTGAATGAACTTAATTAATCACCATATTACCTCCATCAGAAACCCCATTCTGTATACAGTAACCATATGTATCAAAGATGTGTTTTGAAACACATAATAGTTTTGAGCATCAGTCATACAGTGGACAACGATGATGCCCCTCTAGCACATTGCAGCATCACTGGTGCTGTCGTGTGGCTGGTGCTGGCACTGGTGTGATGCACTGGAGGGACAGTGGCACCGTCCACTGCACAGCTGACGCTCAAAACTATGTGTTTCAAAACACATCTATTATACATAGGGATAAGAAATGCATCACCATACATAACCACCCTTGCATGACCAGTCACATTAGCTTGACCAAGACAGACATCATGCAAGCCCAGTGGTGCTATACTGGTGGCCAGAAAATGTTTACTCGTATATTTACCTCCTATTTTTGCGCTAGTGCAGCAACATGATTCAGCTATTATCTTGCAAAAGGAGATGTGCAAATCTTGATCCCAAGCCAAAGTCCTTTTGGGTGACTCCTTGAGTTCCAATCAAACTTTAGCACAACATAAAGATGATATGGAAGAGCATTAGACACAACTTCATATGGTTTAGGTTTCTGGTTTTTTGCTGCTTCAACTTTCTATCTGCTCCTCTGCACCATTGAAGGAAGAACACAAATATTCTTTGGATTATCAATTCTCCAGCAAGGCATCACCAAGTTATATTATACACTGTACACCTTAACGAAACATAAATACTTGTATATGTCTGTCACTTTGGAGACCACTTTCAATAACATCTTGCTCCCAGGTAGGAGTAGAGAAGGCATCCACACACCAGAGGGTGTGAAGGGGTGCCACAGTAAAAATATTCATGCATGAATATAGGGGCATGCGCAATTGCTTCTTAATGGCATTTAATTTGCAGGATCATAATTAATATTTCCTTGGAATATTGAATATTGCAAAAAATAAAATCCAGACACAAAAATGGTTTACAGTATCTTTTTCTTGTTCCCACCCCTAATCTATCACATGAGGGATAGCAAGGTACCAGGAGTAAGTGTGCCCAAATATATGGTGTATCAAAGAAGACTGACACATTTGAAATCTACAAGAAAACTTTGTTTACTGATCATTCTCAATTTTTTTTGTTGGTTAATATTCCGTAAGGTTTGGAGTTTTATCTGCCATAGAAAGATGGGAAGAAGTTTATCATAAGAGGATTGAGGAACTTTCACAGCAGACTCTGTTGTGCAAGTGTTATGTGCATTTTGACATGATTTGGGAGTCAGAGATGTGCCATCTCATAACACAATATTGAAGCATGTCTAAAATTTCTCTTATTAAGGATCTGTGGGTGATGCAAAAAGACCAAGAATATTGCGAACAGCACAAACACCAGAAACCATAGCAGCAAGTAGCAATGGTAACTCAGTACAACCCATCCAAGTCAGTTTGTCACCTCTTTAACAAAGTTGAAACGAGAACAAAATCTACACACAGAATTTTGCAAAAAAAACAGTTTCACAATCTTTGTACAATAAGTTTCTTCCAATTTTTGACATGGCAGATAAAACCTCAAACCTTGCAGAGTATTAACCTATAAAAAAAAAAGGGAATTACCAGCAAACAAGTTTCTCATATAAATTTCAAATGTGTCAGTCTTCTCTGATACACCCTATATTTTCAAAATCAAGTAGCTTTAACTGGTTCATGTATTGTGTTGTCTTGATAGCTGCATTTACTCTTCTTTCATATAGAAAAGCAAAAAATGTAGGCATTAGTTATCAGTTGGATACTGGTTAGATACAGTAGATGCTAAGCATTCTGTGTGAATTTAAATAATAAACAAACAAATACAGACCTATTGCATTGCTTTAGCTTTAAACATTAAAGGAAGGAACATGAGAATGAGGTTAAATAACAAACCCAATTCCATTGGATAGAGTTGGATATTGATGTCCAAAATGAGATCCATCTTGAACGATTCACTCTCACAGTGCAATCGACTCACTGAAACAGGCAAAAGAAGGAATTTTACTTTCATCTCCTGACCACCAATATTCACTTTCATATTTGAGATTCATTTGCACCTTTGGTTCATTCATCAAGATTACAAATTAGCATTAGCTGACAAATTATTCTTCTTCACACTCAGCTCATACTTTCAAGTGGTGCTTTATGCATGTATTCACATTAATTATTACTCATATTGACTAACAAAGAAGTGGAAAAAGTGGTTTGCAAAGATGCAACTGCAAACATCAGTAGAAGCAATACATAAAGGAATAAATTGCATGATAAGACCCTGCAATTCATCAGAAAATTGATTATTGATATACTCATGTAGACTACAACTGGATCTAATACAGTCTTTTGTGGCTTTGGATCAAAAGAAATACTTATACTCCAACCAAACAAGAATTATGTCAGATTTTGATGCATGAACACACTGTGCATAGTACTTGTCTGATAGTCTTTTGAATATCAATGTGCAAAAGGTGAATGCCAATTGAAATCCTTCTCAGTTCCATAACAGACTATAGGTATGAGCTTGTTCACGAGGGCTTCCCACTACTAAAATGAAAACTCAAGATATATAGTAAGGTGATGCAAGTGTACACCCAAGCTCAAGGCTCCTGAAAATGGCCTTTTTTTTTAAAAGTGGTTAGTTCAAGAAGTCCAATCCTTGTTCTATCCGAGACAACAGAGCTTCCGTTAGTCACATGCATAGATTTCAGATCTATGGGACTAGAATGTCCAGATGGATATGGAGCTCAAAAATGCATATCTAAGGCAAGGACACTTTTTTTTGGATATTGCATAGGAAATATTTTCACCCAAGTCAAATGTTTCAAACTTTAATGTTAATGTGTGAATCTTGGATAAGAGGAAGTGGTACATCCTATCAGACATGAATATAAAAGAGGAGGTGTATAATTACTCTCATGTTGCCAAGCCCTGGAGTCAGTGCATCACCACTGCCCCATCTAATGAAGACATTATCATGCCTTACTACTACTAAAATTACTTAAGTCTCAATTGATCTGATCCTTTTCTGTAGGAGAGTCAATTTATTTGTAGCCAAGGTAGGCAATATCCATGATGGCTTTCATATCACAAATGTCAGTTCTATAATAATGTTGCCATATTTTTATTTTTATTTCAATTGACTTGACTGAAAAATTATTCCAACCTTATTAAAATATATATTTTCTATGACTATCAGATTCTGGGACTCATCCTGGATGCTGAATAGGAACAACAAAGTGGCATGATCTAAGGTCAGTTATATGTTTGAGTACCCACCTTTTCACATCACAAGCATTCAATCAATTGCCTTTCTTTGCTTCATATCAAACCAATAGACCTGAGAATTTATGGACACAAAGGGATACAGCTGGGAAGACCAAAAAAAATAAACATGTTCAAATACAATGGGTCTACATAAAAAAAATTGTAACCTTCCTATGTTCTCTCAATCAGAGCCTTTATTGAAATAAATAAATTGAGAGGATCACCCTGACTATTTTACCTTGCGATACCACAGAATCAATTGCAAGCACAGCAAATATATTTATATTACAAGACAGCTACGTTAGGACTACCAGCCATACACCTAATATCTGCAATATTAGCCTCAAAATGGAATGATTCAGAGAGGAGTATATACAATTACTCAAACACATTCAAACAAATAGGGATATGTATACTCCAGACACTACCTTATTGGACATTACTCCATAGGAGTAGTGGATCTAAAGACTATCTCACACTTGGAAGAGGACATATGTAAGATAAGAGGTCTCCACACATATTACCATGCAGCAATTTGCACACAGTGTCGAACATTCAAATTTGGCACCATGGAGGGTGGCTGCAAACAAACTAATCAATTAAATAATACAATTCTATAGAATTCTGTTTCTTTTGGCACAAAAATCATTGCTCTAATCCAAACATTACAAAAGTTATTACAATTTTAAAATAGGGAGTGACTTCCCATAAACCCTGTATTTGTTGCTCTGGTGGAAGTTTCAAGAACAGCTTGTCCTGGATGTTAGGGTGAGGAGGGGACACAAGGCAGAAGACACTTTTAAATTTATGCCAAACCCATTTTTCTACACTGTGTAAGACACGTAACTACCCCGTCACATTGATCAAAAGTCACATCCAAGGATAAGTTTCTCAAAAATTGTAGTGGCAAAATATTCACGGATGGACTTTTAATCGAACTTGGAGGGGAACATGGTATTCGTCGATTCCAGAATGACAGAGATTGGAGCGGAAACTGAAAAGCTTGAGTAGTAAGAGAATGACTGACATTCCCAACTCCGCATTGAACGGGGTTAAATGGCACAAACAACAATAGTGATTCTGCCAGCCCATAAATATTAAAACGTAGGGCTAATTTCACGATAAAAGTATGCTTAAATGGTGTCAAGCTGCTGAGCCTTGATGCCCAAAAGATTAATCCATGATCCAGATGTTGCAACCTTCTGATTCCATGGGGGACTCTGATCCAAGTCGCTAGTGATATGAGACCGAGGCCAAGGGTGGCAGGAAAGAGAGGGAGGAAGGGGAAAAGAAGACGTTCTAAATCGGGAAAGCACGTGTACAAGGCACCTTGCCAACGCACCTCGACGACCTTGAACTTCAAAAATGGTGCCAGCTCCCTGTATTTTTTCAACGCCACGTCCTTCCTTCTGCCCTGCCAGATTTTCGTTCTGTGGTTTCTGGGAAGGTTTCTACCTCTCTCCCAGTTTATGATGGAATGAAATCTAAGGCTCTTCACAATACCTTTCGCACCTGTGGGCTTTTAGATACGATTTTATGGTGCCAGACAATTCCAGTGAGAGATGAGTCCGTGACTTATGAAAGTCTCCTCGACACTTAAATTTCTTCTTCAAACTTGATTCCGGAGCTGATACTGTATTAATGCCTTCAATGACGGATAAGCCTTCACCTGTACCCCCGAGCGATGTCACATGGGCATCAGTCAACCATCCCAGACAATATGGAGCAAAGGCTTGAAATAAATTCTGCGCGCTTGGATTTTTAGGACTAAGTACAAACCTCAACTGAAGCGATAGCAATACTTCAATGCTAGCTAATTTTTTTTTTTACAATGGAAAATTAGTTAGGCCTTTATTATACCAGCAGCCCTTTGCTGTTATCCTTTTGTGGCACGTTTCACAAAGAGATTCAGGGCTGCTTATTTATTTCCTTCGTCTCCCTATACCTTCTTCCTTGGCTTGAGGTCGGTCTGACATGTACTCAGCATGCCCTTCCAAACTCTGCATTTGGAATATAAAAGGTGGGGTGAATATGAAATATGGAGTCTCGCCGATCGCGAGAGACAG
The DNA here is from genome assembly GCA_905338385.1 of Darwinula stevensoni. NCBI lineage: Eukaryota > Metazoa > Arthropoda > Ostracoda > Podocopida > Darwinulidae > Darwinula > Darwinula stevensoni. The sequence continues at coordinate 73,727 of CAJPEV010000551.1, read as the reverse complement.
ACAGACGGTGCCTTTCATTTGCTGCGGTCCGCGCTCGGGGAGCAATAACCATCTCGACTGTCCAGAAGAGACTAGGAAGAACTTTCTACATATCAAGATCTTCACGGAAACCCTTCAAGATGATTGCTTGTCCATCGGTTTTCAATTAGTGCTATCCAGTGGCGGCTCGCGATATTTAGCGCTAGTGGTTCGTCTCTGGGTTCGTCTATGGAGAGGGGGTAGGCAGAGGAGGTCGCTGCCTACCCCCTCTCCATAGACGAACCCAGAGACGAACCACTAGCGCTAAATATCACGAGCCGCCACTGGTGCTATCTACTACCTAGCAGGATACTCGGAACTCGGATATGCATACGAGCCAGCAAAAAAGCAACAGGAGGGGGAGGAGAAGAGGCGGAGAGAATCGGGAAGGCTCAGATGTTGAGGCAGAGGCAGGTCTCCACGTGGCACACGTCCCTCCCAAACACAAACCATCATGACGTCACTCACTCTCCTCTGCATCACGTTCCTAGAACCTTCCTCCCAATCTACCCTTGCAAACATAAACTGCGTGTCTCCGAATAGGCATACGAGGCCTTGGAAGTCCCCAAGAGACGGAACATACCAGGTAGACTGACCCGAACCAGTGATGCGTTTACTCGAGAAACTTAAGTAGGGTTCACATAACATAAAAGTCTACGACTGAACTGCAGGGGGAGAGGGAAGGAGGCACAGAAAAGGACCACATCTCTTGCATCGATTGCGGGATTCCTCGTGGTGACCTTGAGATTCGATCGATTGCTGGGCGCACTCACTGAGTCACACTCCCTGTCAACGGGTACATTTCATTCCATTCCATCAAACTCACCATTTTATCATGGAGATCAATCCAATCCAGAGCAATGCGATAAGGCACACTCGTACATCAACATCCGCACCTGCCATACCTCCCTTAAAATCAAGTTCATCTCCTAGGTAGGGTCGAGTTGCTCCACGAGCAAAGTATGAACAATGGATTCTTCTCTCACCTATCCAGTACTTCAGGTATCGTAGGGGAGGGAGAAAACTGAGGAGCGAGGATGCTGCGTTGAAGGAGTCAAGTTCAAGGCAGCGATTGTGTAATGGAAGAAGGAAGACTGAGAAAGAGAGAGAGAAAAAAAAAGGAGAGGGAGCGCGCGCATGACGCATAGAATCAAGTGAGAGCGAGTGCGTGTTACTTATGTGGAAGGGATCCAGTGTGCAATAGGGAGAGAAAAATGAAGCCTCTCTCAGGAAAAACACTCACAGTACGTGGGAAGGGAAGGGAATTTCGTCAGCCTGCATCTTGTGAAAATCGGCAGCCCTACAGGAATCGGAGCCAAAATAGGTGTGTAGGGTCTACCCTGACTCGGGAGGCACCAACCGAGAGGGGTGCCAACAACCAACAGGCGACCTCGACCTTCAAATGCAACTCTCTCGCGCTCTCTCTCTCTCTCTCTCTCTCTCATGAATCGATCTGGCCGCATGCGGCCTTCCCTTTCTCTCTCACAGTAAAGGCAGGAAGAGGATGTGATGGATTCGGTCTGGTCATTGAATTTAGTTTCTTTTTATCTCTTCCACTGAATCTGTTCACGAAAAGAGCAGAATTCAGATATGGGTATTTTTTTAAGTTTCTCGCACCAGGTTCGCCATGGAACAAGATGATCATAATGATTAACTTCGGTCAAGGTCACTCTCCTATTGCGTAACATAATTTATTTGGCGTGTGCAGGATTCCTTTCATGGCGCTCCTCAGTAATAGTATTTTGTCCACTTCCTCGGCTGAATCATTCACACTACCCTAGATATACTACAGCAATGCATATGTCGCATGCAAGTTGACCCTGCCGTGCAAATTACACTCGCATGGTAATTCATCTTGCACGATGAATTACCATTTGAATTTGCACGACCAAATCGTCCTGGGTTAACTTGAACGGTCCACGGAGTGCATGTTGAACTTGCATGGGCAAACCCTTTTTCATGTAAACCCGGATTGCTCATTTTCGTGCAAGTTCAGAGAAACACTTCATCATGGTCAGAATAATGATCGTATGCCTTCAGCTATCGGCACTTGCTTTATTTTCGAGCCAGCATGTCAAGCACCATGATATGAATTAGTTGATCACCCTTACGAATAAAATAAACTGCTTCATGATGTCAAATTGTCCGTGATTAAAGAATATGCAACAACTTTGTCAATGCCTGGATTCAAGCCTTTCTGTTAAGCATACCTTTTTGATTTCAATTCATTTGTTGGCACACGTCTATGACCCGTGGCATCGAGAATTGCACTGGGTATTATTGGCAACGCACTTGCATCTTTTTTTTTTTTAGGTGCATCGTTCGCTGTGGCGCATTTTAAGGGAGGGCAGCTGCCCCCCCCCCCCCTGGTACCCCCTTGGAGGTAATATTTTTCCCCCTGATATCACTCGGGTTGGGTTTGGCTCCCTCCGCTCTGTTGCCCTGCCCCCCTGACCCTTCAGCTAAAATACGCCACTTATCGTTCGCTTCCTCACAGGCTTCTCTCCATCCCTCGAAGACTAGGACGTCCTAGTGCTTGAGGATGGTCTTTTCGTGTTCCAGTCGGGCTTTTCTAATTGATCTTTGCAGCCCTGACCTCCGCGACGAGCCTCTCTTACCTATCTATCGGGAACACTGGGTTGTTGGGAGACTTGGTCTTCTCGTAGAGCTCCAACAGATAATCATTGAACTGGGCTTTCGTGCCCATTACCACGGACTTGAAGGCGGATTAATCAGACGAAAATCACTAGAGCTGTTGAAGAACGAGAACGTTCACTCTCACTTGTATCGCACTGAACAAGGTAAGAGAATAAGGCTGCTGTCAGTGAAAGCGAAAGGATGAAGGCACCTTATCGTTTTCCCAAGGCCAGGTGCACTACATATTTTCTCGATAAAAATCGTCTAACAGTAGGAGAAGGTGAGGCAAAATGGGGCGGTTCAGGAAAATTGCCAACATTTAGTACCAAGGAATTGGCGTAGCACGTTGCGGGTTGGTATACGGTATCTTTCATGTCTTACCTACGAATAGAATTCAACTTCATCGTGAAATCAGTGATAGTTTTTTCCCCCTGACTATTCTAAAAGTTGCTGTCAAATTCCTCTGCGGGGCAAAACGGGGTACGCTTCCAAATATTGTCTTAAAAAGTTTTTCTTCATATATGCCTACTTAGATAGGCCACAGAATCAATGTAATATCTAGAAATAGCAAACTAAAAGATTTTCCGCACGTTTTCCCGTGTCTTCATTTTATGCCTATTTACAAAGTTCACAGAATAGAGACAGCAACGAAACATCCACAAATTACAAAGAGATGCTTTCTCTCCTTTCCCCAGGTCTTCCGTCTTACATTGATCAAAGAACAGAAACAGCAATGAAACATCTACAAATAAACCGTGTTTTTTCCCTCATATTTTCATTATATGCCTATTTACTAAGGCCACAGAACGGGAACAACAATGAAACTTTTAAAGCAAAACAATTTTTGCTGTTTCAACTTGTTATCCATGTATTCCTCATATATGCAAATTTACAGAAGTCAAAGAAAAACATGTCCAAAAGCCATTGGTATGATTGTGGCCGGAAAATCATAGAGGGGGATTGCTGGCATTCTTGGAGTACACTCAGTAAGTGTCAGTCACTGGTGGAAACACCAGAAGTCCAGAGAGAGCCTCTAATCAAGGGCTCGTCCAAGACATCCTAAAGTCCTTTCAATTTCAGCAAAAATGATCATATGTAAACACCTCAGGAAAAGAGGAATGACCAGCAGGAAAATGACCTCCATATTAAAGAATTTTGGTCAAATAGAGTCTTTCATAACATTCCAATGCTATCTTAAAAATGATCTTGGTGTCAAGGTCTACAAGGGGCCCAAGAAGCTCCTTCTTATGGATGCTATGAAGGAGAACCATCTGAAGTTTGCTATGGAGTACAAATATTGGACTAGTGAAGACTGAAAATGTATGGTATGGTCAGATGAGTCTGTGCTTCAGCTTTTCCTGCCATTCAGCCCACAGTGTAACAGGACCTGAGCAAAAACTGTGCCTTTTTCCGTCCTGTCACCACAGTCAAGCACCCACTGAGGATCGTGGGGTGGGAGATGTTCTCTCATCAGGCTTACTCAGAGATCCATGTGATCCCACCAAAATAGTTTATGAGGATAATTTATTACCTGGAGGACATCCAAAAGCCCTGCCTTGATCCTTTAACAGGATGACCACAGGAGGATCAATTCTGGAGCAGTACTTTGTTTGAAAAAAGGTCAGAGGCCACCTTCATGGATGACAATGCCCCTTGTCGTGCCTCCAAAGCCACCACGGCCTGGTGTCAGAAGAACCTGCCAACATTCTGGGAGAAGGGTCAGTGACCAGACAACAGCCCTGATCTAAATCCCATTGAAAATTTCGGACAGATTCTCAAGGAGGAGGTCAAGAAGATGAAACATGCCACAAGCTGCAAGCAGCTCATCCAGAAACTCAAAAATGCATGGGTAGACTTGAATCCAGGCATTCACAAAAGTGTAGTAAGAAGTATGCCTCAGCAAATGCAGTTGGCTACCTATGTGAAGGGAGATTACATTGATAAATGAATTAGTTTCTTCACACTCTTCAGAGGGGAATAACATGAATTTTCCCAGTGCTGCAATACTTTTGACCCATACTGTAAGGCTAGATATAGGTGCCACAATTGGGAAGGAGGACAGAATGTGGCTGATGCTGAGAATACTGTACATATGCTGTGATTTATGACCTCTAGTATGTAATAACAGGGTCAAATTTGAAACAGAGAACTGTCTGAAGTTATATGTATTAATCGAAGGTCAGTACAAAGCGAATACGTACAAACCAGAACTGAAAGGCATTTAAATTAATGAAGGGAAAACTGGGTCACAAACTTTTGTGCTTACTGAAAGGAGGTTCGTGTTAAGCAGATACGTACTAATGAGAATTGACCTGTATCTATGGGGTGTCTCAAAAAAATGTATACACACTTTAATAATAAAAAATATATGTAAAGTATTGGGTTGGAAAGAAAGTCTTGCAACGCTTTCTGATGAAGCCCTGCAGAATGCCCTCTATGCAAAGCCGAACGCCACCACTCGCGAATTGGCGACTACACTTGCAGTCACCCATATGGCCATCAGCAACTATCTGAACGACCTCGGCTATCGGAAGGCTTATTCAACATGGGTCCCTCATCTGCTCAGTGACTCTGAGCCGTGTCAGTGTCTGCAAATCACTGCTCCTTCGTCCACACAGAAAGGACCTTCTGAAGGAAATCGTTACTGGAGATGAGAGCTGGGTCCTCTACGTCAACCATACTCGCAAGAGTCAGTGGCTTCCACGAGAATTGCTGCCACATGAAACGAAGCCAGGGTTCCACGAGAAGAAGGTTCTTCTCTGCTGTTGGGATTCAGAAGGAATGTTGTACTATGAGTTCCTGCCAACCGGTACCACCGTGACTGCTGTTGTCTACGCTGCTCAACTTCAGAAGTTGGCTGGCGTCATTCAAAAAGAGCGCCCCAAACGCGACAAAGTTCTCCTTCTGCATGACGACGCTCGTCCACATGTTGTGAAGATGACTCGCCAGGTGATTTCGGAACTGGGCTGGGAAGTTTTACCCCATCCAGTGTATTCTCCAGACTTAGCCCTTTCCAACTATCACTTGTTCCGGGCCCTCAAGAATCACCTGCGAGACAAGGCCTTTGACGATCGAGCACAGCTCGAAAATGATGTCGGCCGTTTCTTCGCTTTGCAATCGCCAGAGTTCTGGGGAAAGGGCATCGAGCAGTTACCTGTGCATTGGGAAAATGTCATAGACAACAATGGTCATTACATAGTAGACTGAAATTGCATTTCAATAAAGTTATAAAATTTTGAAAAATTTGCACAGAGTGTTGCAAGACTTTCTTTCCAACCCAATAATTCAGAGAGGTACAATGTTCAGTGTGTGGAGAAGCAAGGGTTTGAATTGCATGGTTCACTATTACAGATGTTCAAATTGTTCACCGTTAGCATCCAGGCACTGTTGACAGTTGACTGTTGGTGAGGTCTATCAGAACATTGCTTGTGCATTACCATATTAGCAATGTCTTGGGAGACCATGCATTGTACCATCAACATCAAACTTATCATGAATCCTTGAAAGTTTTAGTACATCATGGTGGCATAGTTGCAAGTTCATTTCTCCACCTTCTTTGCACTTGACATGTGTTCTCAGATTTCCAGAATCACTTCAAAATCAACTTACATTGCTCTAAGGTCAAGTGAGCTTGTGTCATCTGGCGTGACACATGGTCTCGTGGGAAAAAATTGCCTGATGACACGTGATCATTCCATTACACATTGTCATCTGTTAGGTACTGTACATGTCACATTAAACATCGTCCCTCTCTGAATTATTTAATATATACTCTTGATTCAAGTGTGTATACATTTTTTTGAGACACCCTGTATAAAGCATGATAGTACCTTGTAGTAAGTATTGCAAAAGGCAGTCCATGCTCGTAAAAAAAAAAAAAAACTAACTCTCACAACTCACATTCATGCTCATGCAAGTTCCAAAATTTGCATCCATCCTTCTTCCAGGTCTCTCATAACAAGAAGATTCATCTATTCTAATGTTAATTTTTTTCAGGGTTCCAAAAATGTGCTGTCAGGACTCTTGGTCTTCTGCAATCGAAGGAATAGTTCAACCTACAGCCAGAACTACAGAACTGTATTTGGACAAATGAGGACCGATGAAATCTTCTCACCCTATGGGTTTACCTTCTTAGGATTTTATTATTGCACACCGACAACTATGTTAAAGATGGAAATTGGAAATCTTGCACTATTTTCTGCACTCGTATATGGCAAATCTCGTCAACATGCAGAAGCAGCTACTTTAATAACAAGGGGGGATGAGGTACATGATGTATGTATGAAGATAAGTTCATCAATTGCTAGACAACTGATTTCAACCATAAGTGTAGCATGGATGGAAGAAGTGGAGGGGTACGGGACAAAGTGGAAGGGCAGGGGATACTGTTACGTATTTCCGGAGTCTTTTCCTACCTTTTTCTGGCTTCTTTTCTTGAAAAGTGGAGGGGCACATACCCCCCCCCACCCCTCCGATGCTGATTTCAACAAATGATAAACTGATGAACTTGCCTTGCAATGGTGCATTTTTTTCATTAAAATAGTAAATGAAAAGCACTCATTCCCAAGACTGCTCCAGAGGAAAATTTACTATGCCAATTGCCATCAATAAGATACCACAGAACGCGTCTCAATGAAAGGGTGTGCTCCATCAGGATGTCAGGTACCAGTACTGACCAATGAAAAGGGGAGATGGGAGTGGTCATAGATCTATATGATGTATATTCAGTACTTAACAAAAAAGGTCCATTGAAAAGATTAGGGAAAATGTTTCCAGGAACCCTGACCTAATGGGCATTCAAGGGAATCCCTTGAAGGCCTACTAGACTACTACTAGACCTTTTTTTTCTTTATAAAGTGCTGAATATACTATTAAAAGGGGAGTTAGCTTTCTTTACTTTTATTTTCAATGTAAACTTTATCAGCGAGAAATAAGTGAAGGTCATTGCTGAAAACCATGCATCCATTGGACCATGCGATACAGAGATACAGGGCGAGGAAAAAGTAACATGACATCATGTGGCCGATTGGAGGAAAGGTATGTAATTCATTCCTATGTCTACTTTCTAAAACCTCTCTTGTCCTCCAGACATCCAAACCCACTGCAAACCTCTTCTTTCCTACAATCAAAGAGATGATGTCATCAGTTTAATTTTTCTTATCCCTGCATCTCTTTAACCTCTTGAGACCACCAGTACACTAACTCCTATGTGGACACATTCTGATACAATTTTTTAGCAGTTGTTTGTAGCATTCTCAGTTTAGCTGAATGTCATTTCAGTACATCTTGTCCCAAATTCGCATGCAAATTTTGCCATTAACTTGAAGAGAATGTTCAACACAAGTAAATTCGGAACACTACATGGTATCATGGCAACTGCCAAATACTGCAGAGCTAGTTCCACTTAGTAAATTGGATTTCCACTTTTTCAGGATAGTGAAAAAAAAACCTTCATGAGAGTCATAGTCAAAAGTCGAAAGCACACACTTGTCCAGCAATCCTGCAGACATATATATGGGGTGGCCCATAAGCAAGTTTACTGAAGGATTTTCAGCTACACTAATTTCTTACTAACTTTATTTGTGTTACATGCTGTAATTTTTTTATTTTTAAGATCCTGTTGGCTGCATTTGTTTACAGCTGAAATTGGCTCATAGACTTACGAAATAACAAATCATTTTAACTATTGGTTCATCAATGTGTCAACTTACCTATGGGCTAACCTATAGATCCAAAGGAATATAAAGAGTGTTCCATTTAAAATTACTTTAAAATTTTTTAATATTTCAGCTCTTGTTCAACACAGTCATGAGTTCATTCAATAGGCAACTTTTTTAGGAATTTGTCCAAGTTATGGCTGAATTTCACACTCTCAGTGCATACAAAATTATGGTCAATTTCCTGAAGTGTCGTTGGCACTCATTCTAATCCTGGCTTGTGTTTCAGTGTGATGTTGTGGTACCATTTAGAGAGTTCTTGGCCAAAAAATGTTGCACTTTTCTTGCCATAAACTTTTGATTTGTCTTTTCCCTATGATCTCTGCTATCATGGCCCTGTGGTACTCTGTTCAAGAATGGGCATTGTGTGCATGTTGGTATCAGGAAAAACAGTCTATCACTGAGGTGCAGAGGTGCTTCAAGGTGGACATCATGCTGGCATTCAACATGATCACGGTCAAGATGTAGCAGAAGTCTGTCCTCGAATATCGGTGCCGTTTGCAGAAAAGTGTTGAATGCCATGTGGACATGTAGAAATTAATGTGGTGAACAAATTTTGAATTGTTTATGAACTTTGAATTTTTTAAATAAATGTTTAAAAAAGTTACAGAACCAGTCTTGGAATTTCTTATCATCCCTGATACTTAATGTATCTTTAAATGATTATACACTACACTTGAAACCACATAAAAGGTAGAGCTGATCACACCAGTGGCTAATGACTATTTGCCAATTCTTAGATTCTGGTTGCTACATAATTATATATTTTCCAAGATTGTTTCTCCTTCAAAAAACTTCATGTGTTGCTGATTAAAAGTAATGCCCAATGATTTTGAAAAATAATTTTTCTGGTTGCAAGTACAGTAATGTTTGACTTAAGGTTGCCAAAGAGCACTAATAAAGGATATTTGGAACACTTAACTTGAATGACACAATTCCTTGTTTCCATGGTTACTTGTAACATGCTGACACCAACTTTATGCTTGTTATCCTACATTTTGTTATTTTCATTTCATATTAATCTGAGCACATTTTGGAGGTGTTTATGAAAGCTTCCTTCAGTCAAAAAATCTCATTTGATTGGAACTTCTCAGAAGAATGAAATTGTTGATTGTGAATTTCAGATGCTGTTTCCAAACATAGGCAGATAAGACAAAAGAAAAGAATATGCCTTATTTGGGTCTCAGACCCTAGTACTCCCCAGTTGTTTCATCATGGTTGTTTCCATTGATCTGCTGCCTACTGGTAATAGCAACTGTAATTGATTTTAATTTTAATTTTTTAAAATGATTGTAATAGTGAAAGAATTCTAAAAAAAAAATGTCCTCTTGATAAAATGCTTCAATGGGTTTTGGTAACAGCAGTAAAAAAAAAAAAGAGATTTACTTCTCAATCATCCTGTGATTCTTTCAAGACCTCCCTGTGACAGGTCATTATCAAGAGAGAGCTTGAGAAATGCTGCTCTGAAAACACTGAGACAGGTCGATAATTTCTTACCAAGGCTAGAGTTAAATGGGCCAAATATATCAGAATTAAGGCAAACATGACTCACCTCTGTCAAACTTCTTCCCCTCGGGGTCAATATCCTTCACATCAAAAATGTCCTCAAACAAGACACCTGCCATCCTGGATAAAAACAAAGCAAGTTTACACTAATCAGAAATGAGTCTATCCAAAGTTATGTTTGAATATTTAAATATTGGTAAGCATAGGCTTCAGCATACAGGACCTATGATATTCATGAGGAAGAATAGTTGAATCTTGAATCTCAATGAAAATTTTTTCAATTTACCAATTAAAGTTGGCAGTCTCTTACATATGCAATCAAATGGAATAAATCCAAACTTAGGGGATAACAAGGTGCATGTGCTATTCATTCCTGGAAATAAAAACAACTGGGGTGAGGGCATCATCATTCCATCAATAGCTGACCAGTGTGGCACACAACCTGGGAGGTTGGTCAACTGGTTAAGAGGGATGAGCCTATTTTATCATATATAAAAACTTGTCCTTGAAACAAGACATCATAATGGGCAAAGGTGCCATTTGACATCTCCATCCAAATCTTGAACTCATATCCACCTATTGCCTCGGTACTTAAAGATACATGGCTCCTTTCTTATTTCTTGTATTTGAAGATATCTAACATCTTCTTAGAGCTAATCATAAAAGGGGAATAGGACTATATCATCACCTAATACACTAAATGAATTTAAAACCCCAAAAGTAAAAATTTAATTAAACAACCTGAGTCTCTCTTGGAACTTATATAACCTACATAGGTTTCCTCTCATTCTGCTACTAACATTGAGTTGTAAAAACCTACCATGCTCCATGTTGTCAGGCCCCATTATGATCTTAAAGGGCTGAATGATCCCCTTTGTTAACCTTCTCTCAAGTGAGTAGTCCCAAAGTTTATCAACTCCTCCCATGTGGCTTCATACTTCTTTTATAATTTTCATACCCTACTTCTGAGCCTTCTTGAGAGTTACATTCTTTTGTCAGCCTCCAGAATTGAACACAGAACTCTAAATTGGCTTTTGCGAGTGCTGCATATGGTGAAATATGTGAGCTCTTATTAGCCTTGGAATATCAGATGAAACTTTAGATACTCTTACATTTAGCTACCATCACTAGGCCATGCAAGAATTCAAGTTCCTCATTCACCACAACCTGTAATTCTCTCCCTGCATTTGCCTTCTCCAGTTTATCCTTCCCAAAAGCATTCAGATGTCTATCATTATTTTGAACATGTGGAGGAACTTTGATTTGCTCTTATTGAACTTCATGGGCCATTTTTTTCTCCACTCATCCAAAAGCTAAAAATCTTGCCCTGTCCTCCTTTCTTAATGGAAAAACCGAATTTCGTGTTGGAAAACTTTCAGACTTTCTTGTTATGACTTGATTAAGTCGTTAATGTAAACTTTAAAAAGAAGAGTGGTCCCAGGACTCAATACCAGGCGACTCCACTTGTGACCCCCAACTTCTGACAACACTTCTCCATTCACAATTACTCTCTGCTCTCTTTCTGACACTCAGTTACTTATCCAGTAACACACCCTACCTAGAATCCCGCGCACCTCCATTTTAACACGACTTTTTCTACGGAATAGTATTTATAAAAAAAACATAACGAAGTCCAAGTTGACAATATAGACATGATTTATTAATTAACCTCGTCCGTTACTACATCGTAAAATTCAACAAGTCGGGAAGTCAATCCCATCTTGTTTCAACTTATTCATGTTTTTTTTTTGTTTCATTAAAGAAGTATATCCGACATTCCCTTCGATGAAATAGGTCTCAAACCTGACAAAGGGTTAATATCCTATCTTATATTGAAAACAGTCGTAAGCCTTAAAGTGCAACGAAGCCTATCCGAAAATGGAAGAAGTGAGTCCACATTTATAATAGGTTGCTTCAGTCTTCGAAGGCCCACGCAGTACCGGCCTAATTGCACAAATCTGCCAAGCACGCGGCTCTGTGCGAGTGACCATATGCAATCAGGTAGTTTGTCCTTCACTAACTTGTTTCATTGCATGGCATTCGATAAAGAATATCAATTATTGCTTACAGCGCGTATTTGTCGCAGCTATCTAATAATCTATATTCCCTCCTTCCTGGGTAGGAATAATGGGGCAAAACATCACTTGCTAGTAGCAACTGTGATTCATATAGCGAAGATTTTAAGCATCCTTTATGTCATGGCAGTGCACAGAGGTACACATAGGAACTGAAATCATTATAGACAGCATCGTTTGTAAGCCGACATCGAATGGCAGTCCTTTCAACGTGAGGCGCAAGCAAAGCCTCACGTTACGTTTTCTTCATGCGTGGCTCCTCCGAGGTCGGTCAGACCAGATTTGATTAACGTAGCCTAGGCATCCAGGTATGGCTGCCTTACCTCCTCCCAGGAAGTTCCCTGCTTCGAAGAAAGCCACTCGACAAATCCTCACGTCAACTGAACTCCTCCTCCAAATGGGCTTTCCCAAAAACAGAGTGTAAGCAGACACGGCGATTATTATTAGGGCTGGCAGCCATAAGACAGACTAGGCAATTCTATGCAAGGTACATGGCCTGCAGCTCTAGCACTCATGTAACGAAGCCAACTAGGGTTGCCACCATTGAATTTAACAAAATATGGACATATGGAACTATGGACAAATATTTCAAGTATACTTGCTTCCACAGCTGCTTTAAGCTAAGGCGCCAATAGATACCATAAGGGTGTGACCTACAGCTTTTGACTTACGGAAAAGGGCGATTTTGGTTGCTATTAGACTTTGTTAACTAAATATAGTCTTAAGTTTGAAATATGGACAAAACAGTGTCCATATTAAGACCAGTTTGCAGTATGGACATTGCATCTGAAATATGTACTGTCCATACTAATTATAAACAGGTGGCAACCCTAAAGCCAACAATATGCTTAATGTTAACCTGGGCCCTTTGCCAACCTGTGGTATACCTGAGAGTATTAAAATGCCTTCCAAATCTGTCAGTTCCACAATGCGTGGTGATTGTCTTTTTCCATTGGTCAAACCCCAAAAGTAATATTTTTCTTTTTCCAAAATGAAAGCATCTTTATATGGTGTTATCATTCATAAATTCCACTAACAGTGAAGAGACTTAGTAGAAGCTGAAGGAGGATGGTTCCTGGACCAAGACAGAAACTTCTTCCAAAAGTTGGAGTGAAGGTGTTGAAGGGTCATTACCAAACAGCTATGGATACTAAGATCAAAAATGTTTTCCTATAAACCAACATCATTTGTTTCATTCCACAAAACTTATTTGCTCCTGTATGATGTGCCCCGAGATCCTAGGGCATTATGAGGTATTTAACCCTTTTGTTTGCATACGCTTTTATAATTTGCAAATGACAAAATTCAGTAAATTTCTTTTTTCACCTATAGAGACTTTTATTTTGAGAACTTATTTTATTTCCAGACTTTCTTCAGATATAAAAAATTATCATATTTGTGATGGGAATTATTCTTCCCAATGCCCTTTTTGTCACCAAAAATTCATAACATTGCTGACATTGTGGTTCTAAACATACACAATCTTCCACAAAGCAGTCAAACATACAGAGGCTCAGGGATACCTTACATGTGTCTACGAGGAATGAAATTGCTTGAAACACAATGGAATACCTAGGGGAACCTTTCTTGAAAGAAAGGTTCCCTTATGTATTCTATTGTGTTTCAAGTTTCCATTTTATGTATATTCTGCTTCTTGAAAGTGTTGCCCAAACAGGTCACATGCTTCCATATCTGCTCCAAAATGGCTTCCCTACAGGCCTCACGGGTGCTTGGTAAGATTTGCATGGAGTTGTCTTGGTCACTGGTAGATAGTGCCAGTGTTATAGAGTGGGAAGCAGCTCTCCCAGAGCAATGGGAGGGTGAAAAGTTTGCTGGGAAGAATTCTTCCCAGTGTCCATGAAAGGGTTAACAGACATGGTATTTCATGCATGACATATATGGCATCTGCAAATGCCATTGTGCTTCCAAATGTTGTGAAATCCGAAAACAGTGTATCAAATTCCTGGCCAAAAACTGCCTGGAGAGCAGCCTTCATGCTGGCCCAACCTGTTTTCTATTCTCAGGTGTTATCTGCTACTGTTAATGGAATACTCTGCATCTGCTAGTGGTTTCATGCATTGTTGAATGGTCTGAATCTGATAGATATAGAATTGCCTGCCCTCATTAGTGAGAGGTAATTAGTGATTACCTCTAGTGATTACCATTTACTATCTAAATGATTATTTAGATAGTAAATGGGTATTGTACCAGTTTACAAATAAGTTTCATAATGAAGTAGCAAAATATTCACATTTGGATTTTGGCCAAGTCTTTTCTTAAAAAATTGGATATTCTTACATTGTTCAGTACTTCTGCTTATGTGGTTCCTTGCTTTTGTTGTAGGTTGTGTATTTTTGTTCAGTCTTTTACTTTGCTTCAAGGCCGTCAGTGTCTTTAAATACTGTTCATAGCCTTCACTAGGTTTTGGTAGCTTGGTTTCTGATCCATCTTTATTCTCCACTAGTGAGAGGGCAATAGCAGCAACTGGAGATAGAGGGGTGCAGCTTGCATCAGATTGGCTTTTGGCTCATGTCTTTGATCCATCAATCGATGAAGAAAAACCACGAGAATACATCTTGTACCTCTGTCCGACTGGATCATTATTGGATCAAATCCAGATATTCTTTGAGAAGTCCTTGCAGCAGTGTGGATGGAATGGAGCCCACAATTATTTGCCTCACATCACTCTTTCCTCATACTTTCCTGTGAGACAATCCTACACCTTGTGGCATGCTAGATTTTTGTTTCCTTGGGGCTTTAATGATGGACCTGTTGATTGTTCATTTGATTCTGCCAGGTTGCTGATTGCAGTGTGGAGCATCTGATGAAAGGTTTCCATGATGTTATTAGGAGAGTGCAATCTGAGTTTCCAGATGATCTAATCCTTGAGCCATACATATCCCCTAACTTTATGGGGTATTTTGTCAATGAGAAGCAGGCTGATGTTCTCAGAAAGATCTCTAAGGAGTTCATTAAGGAGTTCAAGACATTATGTATGTTACCAGTTGTCCATACTTTAGAATGTTGCTTGAACCTTACTTTGAATGCATGCATGGCATGGAAAACAACTCCTAAGTTCCAAGCTCTTACTGTGTAAAGTGTTGAACATGCTCCTTTTGTATCTAGCTATTAACTGCTCCCTATTACAATAGTTCACAGAGAATCCAGACTAAAAATGTTGAGGGCTTAGCTGCGTCAGTACCCTACTTCATCTTTCTTACCCCAACTACTCTTACTCACATGAGCCCATACTGACCCATTGATATAATGATGAAAGCCTGAATGATGCTACAAGGTTACTAATGAGTTATCACAGCCCTGTTTTTCCTAGTTTGAAAAAGTTTCATTTTTATTGTGATTATATTCATTTAAAATTTAACATTCAAGGGGGACAGATGACCTCAAGAGGACTGTTGAGGTGCATTCACAGTAGTTTTCTACCCTACCATTCATACTTCATGTATCCTACTTTGGGGAGAGGGATGTTGAGATCCATCCAAAGTTTATTTTTATTTTTTTTTAGTTAGACCCCATAGAAGCCAGCATTATATGATGACTCTTCCCTTCCTTGTTTGAGATGCCACAAAGCAATGTTAAAGTTACCAAATGCACTTCCATGTAAGCTATTTGTACCCTAAGCAATAGAATTTTTTAAACAGTCTGTTGGGTAAACCCCTTAAGTGGGTGTGAAATATATATAGAGCAACATCCTAGCCATTCAGGACCAGTGCATTAGAACTCATAACTACAAGAAGCACATCCTGAAGCTGGATGTGGAAGACTGCTGCAGATGCTGTCATGGACCACCCGAAACGGTTCACCACCTCCTTAGTGCCTGCCCTGAATTAGCCCCGAGGGAGTACTTGCACAGGCACGACCAGGTGTCCAAATATGTGCACTGGTGTGTCTGCAAGTAAGCCGGCCTGGATGTCCCAGAGAAGTGGTACGAACACCAGCCAGAGTCTGTAGTGGAGAACTCCTCCACCAAGGTAGTCTGGGACATGCCCATAATTACAGACCACACTATAGGCTGTAATAGGCCAGACCTCATGATTTATAAGAAGGAGAAGAAGACCACCCTCCTTGTAGATGTGAGCATCGCAACTGATAACCTCCAAGAGAAGACCAGGGGGAAACTGGAGAAATACTCTGAACTGAAAGTGGAAGTAGAACGGTTGTGCGGAATGAAGATCACCATCGTTCTGATCGTCATAGGCACAACTGGCGTTGTCCTGAAAGACCTCAAGGGACATGTTAGGAAGCTGGAGTGTGAAATCTCATTCGATATCCTCCAACATACAGCAATCTTGGGCATGGCCAAAATCCTCTGCTGTGTCCTGCAGAATCAGGGCGAATTGGAAATCCCACTAGAGCCAAAATAAGCTAGAAGAAATTGAAAGAGCACAGTTGAAAGGTCATTGATTGAAAGAAACCACAACTTAAGTCAACAATTTCAAAATCACCACAAATGCTCACACTATTAGCTAGAGAAAGCTTACGCTCATGCTGCAAGAAGGCAACCAGTACAAAGTGTCCTGTGAGTTAAAAAGGATTTAACGATGAGCAGACTACCTCTAACTGACTGGCATTAAAATCTCCAGCACTAATTATTGTCTTGGTGGGAATTGAGTTGGCTGAGAGCATGGTATTATTTCTGTTGTCACTGTGTCAGAAATCAATTCTCAGATTCTGTTGTGCTATAAAGCAAAATTATCAGGGTTGTCTGGGCCTATAATGTAAGAGAAAAAAAACTGCTTCAGAAAACTTGAGAAATGTACGGAAACTCAATTTCTATTATATAGACCCTTTTTTTTGTAAGCTTGTTTGCATTATTTTTGTCTGCCCAGCTGATTCTGTTTTTGTTTTCCAGATTCACAGATTTTCAGGTTTATTGCTTTGATATAAAACTATGAATCAGAATAAATTCAATGATTTTCATGGCAAAGGTGGGTACCCAAGTTTGCAACTTGGGTATCCATCAAAATGTGTCATGCAATTCTCACAGAGGATCTAGGATGAGTTGCAGAATCTGAAAATTATGAACAAATGTATCTTCTTTTTCATAAGGGTATAATACTTTTATAAAAAAAATTTTTGTAAAATATAGAGATGGCCCATATTATTGCATTAACTTGAAGTTGACATTTCTTTGACTCTGTTAATGCACTGCATTACATTATGCATGATATGATAAAATGATCTATAATTAACTTATTAAGATTGTAGTGCTAGGTAAATTTGACTGATCTGCCCATTTTCACAGCATATCTGTCTCATCAAGATGGCATTAATTGGGTTCATCAGTTATGCATTGAGTACAAAGTATAAGACCATTACAATGATTTATTGGTTGAAATCCTGTCCCATTTGGCACAACAATGTTGCCTCAATGTTGAGAAAAGATTGATTTTTCAACTTAACATGTTGCCACAATGTTGAAATGAAACACAGCTCAACATAGAAAAGTTGATGCTGTGCAACATTAGGTCAATGTTGAATTGTCAACATACGGGCTTTATAGTACCTCCTCCCTTATCCAGAGTCTGAAAGAGCGTTAATTAGCTGATGAGATTGAATATAGATTCTATAACCTCATGGAGAGTACCCAAATGGTATACAAGCAGTACTCTATTGAGTACAGTCATCCCACATAAAGGACCCTCAAAGCCTTATTTCCTTTACCAAATCAGAATTTGAACTGAGTACTTACATGACTCAACTCTCTCTGTTCAGAAGAGGGAAACAACCCCATGAGCATGTCTTCACTCTCTATCCTTTATGGAGGAGCTTGAGTGAGTGCATGTGCCATGTGGAGATTTAGGAAAATTGAGCATGTCTCCTTGGACCCACTGGCCAGAAGTACTTTCAGTCTCCTTCTGCCGGATTACCTCCTTAACCCTTTGAGTGGTGAGTTTTTACATCCTCGCCAGACCTATGGGAGTGAGTTTTTTTGAGATTCTGCGACTGTGACAGGGAAAATTACAATATTTATTTTACTTAAATAAATTAACATTGTACTTGCATGTACTTTTTAAAAGCATTTGGGCATATGAATATTGGAATCTCTGGGGTGATTTTGTACATTTATCTTGCTTCTATTCTTCCAAAATGCTTAGGGTGTGGTAGTCTGCAAAGCATAGATGGATACAGAGTCTGACGTCACAGGTTGGTGGTACTGGGAATTGGTCCACTTCTGCTGCTGTCTTTTGATTCTTTTGCATATTTATGGGATTAATTGCAATTTAAATTCACAGAAAAGGTTCCTGGAAGTGGTGGTGCAAGGTTTGTTTCCAAGCACTCAGTCCCTCACATTCAAGGATTTAGAGGGAATACTGTTTCCTTTTGTGGCCTGCCTCCATTGCACTGCATATCTATGAATGTCTCTTGGAAGTATGCAGAAGATATAGGTTCTGTTCCTGGAGCTATGCTCTTGAGAAGTTTCTCAAAATAGAGTACTAATGAATAGGAATGAGACTGACTGCTTGATGGGCAAGTACAGTTTGAACCCGCTTCAAGGTTGTTAATATTTTTTTATCATTCCAGTTTTAGAAGGCTGGGCAAGCAGTCTATGAAGGCATTAAATAAATAAGGGACAAAGACTAACTATTTGCAAAGAGAGTGGAGTTAGCCCTAGACAAGTACATTCAGCAATTTTTGACTTGCTGACTTTTTTTTTACATTTCTCCATTTCACCATGTCTTGGTTTGACATGTTTCATCATCTCATTCAGCCGTTTGACATTTTTTGGTATCTCCCATTCTTTACTTAGACATTTGCTTAAACATTGGCATTCTTGCCATTCACCAAAAATTTTTCAACATTCTGTCCCAAAACCCTCAGATAGATATGAGATCTTCTTGAAGATATGAGTTGCCATTTGAAAAGAGAAATATTTAGGGGTTTTGAGCTTGTGTTTACATTTACTCCACCTTACCACTGAAAACCCCTACGATAACAAAATTCTCAGTAGAGTGAAACAATTTTGTGTACACTTCAATTACCCAGAATGTTAAAAATATTGCTGTGATACAACCTCCCATTGATAGTGAAACAACTTGCATGGCCCCATGCCTCTTTATTGTAAGAGGGTTTTACTATAGCTGTAGTTAGTAGCTATTTCTTGAAGACTAACTGTAGTTATTACTGCATCTTGTTGCAAGCATTCAATTTACCCTAGAATTAATCATTTTAATGCAAACCCTTTAATTTAGTGGAGCAATCATTGCTGGGAATCACCAGACAAAAAAAAAAGACTTATTGTATGTTGGAACAGATGGAAGTGCAGCACTTAATGCATGCTCTGAAGAAGGACAAGCTGACCAGGGATGGGGATCTAACATGAACAGACAACAATGTTAGTTATTGAAATAATAAAGGGCAGCCAAGAGAGGGATACACCCAAGGGGAAGACTGAAGAAAAGTTGGAGCTTTGGGAAAAAAAAAAGAGGAAGTTTTGAAGAAGTCAAATGGATTGAAGCAGCTTCAGATAGAATGAAATGGCTTGTGATGATGGCTCATCAACAGTGTGTTCCAGACCACCAAGGATAATATGCCAAGTGATATTGAATGTGATATCAAATCCCCCCCTTATTGGGTCAAGGAGCATACTGTTGTACCCTTACAAAAATTCTATATTTTGTGCATACATGGAACTGATGTATGAAATTATGTTTGGTTATGGATGGTGTCATTTATGTAGTTCTAATTTGACAACATCAATGGGTCATTTCATGCCAACTGACTGGATTATGAAGAGGTTT
The DNA here is from genome assembly GCA_905338385.1 of Darwinula stevensoni. Taxonomy (NCBI): domain Eukaryota; kingdom Metazoa; phylum Arthropoda; class Ostracoda; order Podocopida; family Darwinulidae; genus Darwinula; species Darwinula stevensoni. The sequence continues at coordinate 54,014 of CAJPEV010000551.1, read as the reverse complement.
GACACTTAGCCATCTTGTAAAAATGGGAAAATTTCAGTTAAAAGGTCTTAGAAGAAACTCCAGAATCCAAAATATTTGGGTTTTTTCTACTGATGGTTCTTAAGATATGAATTTTCAAAGTATTGGTTTCCAAGCACATGTGGCACCTTATAGGAATTTCCTAACTCTAAAAGTTTGACAGTTAGAAATGTGTGTAATTTTCCCCCCATGTGGTGGTCCAGATAAAAATATGCCTTACATGTCATATAAAAGAGCATTCCAAGATCTTTTCAGTGGCATGAGTTCCTTTTTTTCTTGCCTGTTGTAAAAAATATTTTGCTTTTTCAAAAGTTTCTGTGTCTTAGTCTCAGCTCTGTTTAAATAAATGTAGCTTCTCATTGTAAAAACTGATTCAACTGCTTAAATTGTGTGCCTTAATTACTTCTGTAAAAGTCTGGTAGGGACAGTTAATTTGCCCTTCTTTGTATGACTATGGTTTCATTCAGTTTGATTCATGTGGCCTTTTTGTCCATCTGATATTGTTTGATGTGGGCTTTAAAATACTGTATATGATTAATGGAATGAGACCTTCCTGCACTTCTGGATCTTCCCATGCAAGATTACATGTTGGCCATTAGTAACATCATGTTAGCATTTCAGATTTCACTGTATAGTTTTACTGAAAGATATGTGGCATAAAACATGTTTGAAAGGAGTTTCTTGAACTGCATCTTTCTTCAATTTATCTTTAAGTAGCTTCTGCTCCTCTTCCAATAGATCTCTTGAGGTTTCCTTGTTTAACGGATCATGTCACATCCAAGGGTATTATAATTGAAGGAGCATGGGCCAGGAACATTGCTGAAAAGATAAATCATTTTTTTTGCCTCACTGAACCAGACAAACTGGCAAATATTGATGTTTTTCCCAATTAAACAACATACCAGTCAACAAGCATAGTTCATACAATCCAACCCAGAGTAACCAGCAAACTAGTCAAAAGTATAGTGGATTCTGCTATATTGGACCATCAGTTAATGGGGGCAGCCAGTTTATCAGGACATTTTGTCAGGAATGGAATTGTTAAGGTAATGGAAGGTAAGTTTGCATTATCAGAGTATTCCTCTTTCCCTGTATTACATTCCTGATGCATTCTTCCAAATCTGCTAAATTTATGAATTTATAGCAAAAACATTTGATTTTACATAGCCCTACTGAAAAAAATTGAAATGAAATCAGGTCAGGTGACCAAGGTAGTTGGATTGTGTTTCCCAATCCAATGTTTAAGTGGCAGTTTAAGAGCCATTGCACATTGAGTGCACCACCATGTGAAGCCTCATCCTGTTGAAGGATGATCTCATTGAAGTCAAAGGGCTCTAATTGAGTAATAGCAAATGTCTAAACATTTTAGAGTGGAACATTATAAGTTTCACCATTGGCATTTGTCATTTGTCCGTCATCACATCGTAAAAAGGCTCAATTATTCCTTTGGCAGTAAGAGCACACCTAACATTTAGTTTTGGCATATCATGCTCATGCTCACAAAACGCTCCTGGGTTCCCAAGTCCCCATATTTCTAAAAATGTATTGGGTACATTTCATATGGTATTGGCATCAGGAGTGTCGCAAACTTCGAAATGCCTTCAAAATTCATGCTGCACAAGAGTCACCGAACAAAGGTGTCCATCCAAATAGCCATTTTGCACCATTGCAAAACTGAATCACCTTCTGTCATTCCTAGCCCAGAAGCTGGAAGCTTGGTGTTTTAAAAAAAATTTTCACACCACTTGACTATCATGTGAACTAATTTCACCTAAAAAATATCCAAAATTGTGGAAATATAAAAAAAAAAAACAAATTGGGGAGTGACTTTTGAATCATCCTGTATTTCCTTGGAAATAGGTCAAGAATGACACCCATAGACTCTGGACTATCCTTTGGTAGTCTCTATTTTTCTTAACTTTCTCACATTAAACTGTTTATATGAGAAGTAATAGACAATGACAAGAAATTGAGATATATGTGTTTAAAAAATTATACTACATTTTATCACCTATTCATCTATCTCTCAGGGTGACTGCACACAAGAGCAGATTAAACATCACACAAAACAAGTTGTAATAAAAAGAAATAAATGCTCAACAAAAACAATATAAGCCCATGCACACAAGCACACATGATGCATTATGTTTGAATGTGATATGGTATTGATAGAACATGTCTTTTCTTCATTAGTTATAAGGAAATGCAAGAGGGGTGCCCAATAAGTTTCCACTTGCCATTTTTAAAAAGTGTACTAATGATGTAAATAAAAATTGGTACACATAAGCAGCCGGGTCTTTTCTATTTCTCAAAATATTCCCTGTTCACATCAATGCTCTTCTGCCATCTGGAGGGAAGGGGGTGTATGTGTCCTCAATAGCAGTTGTATCTTGTTCATGAAGCGACTGAGTAGCAGCATTCTGAAGGCCTTCACTTCCAGAAAAATGCACTCCTTGATGATGTGCCTTCATCGGTCCTAACAAATGAATATCTAAGGGTGTGAGGTCTAGACTATGAAGGTAGTGGGCCATCAAAGTCCATTGAAAGCAGCCAATGAGCTGTGCAACCTAGAGTGTCATGTGTGGGTGAGTATTGTCATGCAACAGGCACACATCAGTGTTCCTAATTTCGAATCACTTTCTTTTCAATTCCTTCTTGAGTTTTTGTAGTGTCTGGCAATATCTGTTGGCATTGATCGTTGTGTTTGGTCCCAAAAAATCCATTTTTATCAGACCATTCTTGTCCCAAAAAAGGACACTTGAGATATGAACTTCTTTGGTGTAGGAGACGAAGAATGCTGCCATTCCTTTGACTCTTCCTTCATTCCAGATGGCAGCAGTGCATGGGGAATATGTTGAGGAGTAGGAAAGACCTGGCTGCTTATGTGTACCAATTTTTATTTACATCCCACTATTAGTACTCATTCTAAAAATGGTGTGTGGAAACTTATTGGGCATCCCTCATAAATGTAGAAAGATTATTTTAGGTCTTGGAATAGAAACCAACTTGAAACATTGAAACCCTGTGTTTGAGCATTCAAATTATCATATGCTTCACAAGCTGGAGATTGTTCATTTCTGCTGTAGACAGCACAGGTAATGAAAATTTTCATTAATTGATCATTTGAATACAAGAGGGCTCTGGCTCATACCACATTCATAATGTGTACTTCTGATTAAGCTCATGAATATTCCTGACCACATCAGGTGCAATACACTGTTTAAAAGGAGTCATGTGGTGATATATAATCCCTCATTTCATGCTATTATATTGTCTTTTGCTGTGTACAGTTGCCCCTAAAAGGCACTCACCTTGCTTAAGATGCAAGAAGCCCCTATCCTATGTGCATCTCCAAAGCATTTCTTCAGCTGAATCATAAGTTAATTCTAAGCTTATTAGATAAGCATACTACCAGTGGTACCATTTTTAAAAAGATACTTTAATGGTAACAAGATGCTTTCTGCTTTGTGTATTTGATGCTTTGTGTATTGATGCTTTGTGTATTGGTAGTTGTTCCAGGAGATCCCAACAGTCAGAAGTCTCTTCATCTTAGCCTTGCATACCAGTTCCCTAGCCATCACACTTCCACCCTTGAAGATCTGGTAAAGGAAATTGATCAGACCACACCAACACTGTGGGAATTCCGACTTTATTCTCGAGATTCCCGCATCAAGAGCAATGAAGTCAGTCATTTCATTGTCTTAAAAAAGAAAGACATGTCTTTGATGGAAGTGGAGGAAAGAATCATTCTGTTTCAGGTTTATAAGGTCCTCTTTCCTTTGGTACCTCGAGAGGTGGATGAGCTGGAACTCATGCTTGGTGACTTTGTTTATATCAGTCCAGAGTCAGTCAAAGCTTCTGCTGATGACTGGGTTGAGGGAACATCATGGCTGACCGGTATGTCCCATGTTTACTCATAGTCCCATATTTCTCTTCATGTAAAGGTTGAGTTAGATTGTTGCAATTGTTTTACTTTTCAATCAAATTATGCAATTTTATGCTTAAATTTTCACTATAGAACAGGATTGCTTTTAAGCAAAATTGGTGCAAACTGAACTCACCCTCTTTCACAGTTTATGAAAACAAAATTAAGCAAAATCTGATGGTTAAACTTAAAACTACCAATGTTCTGCTACCAGTTTGAAATTTATAATGGACAGAAGTTCCTTTGCATAGAAAATTACAACAGTATATTTGACACATTTGGATTTTTTTTGTTTAAAACAGGCATGGCAATGCAGGTGAAAATGTAATATGCCTTTCAAAGCAAACAATTTTTGTATGAGACAAAAATAACTGCACAGGAATAAACTAGTTTCTGCAGGTGTAGAATTCTAGACACTGATGCTTCAACTTCCCAGAGTGAGTGCTGCTACAGACCATTGGAGGAATTGTCCACTCTAAATATCAGACTTTATGAAGAATGATGGAAATAACTTTGACATAAATTAGCAGATTTGAATCAACTTTCAAACTTGAAAGAAGCAGCATTCTAGCCAAATTTGGTGGAATTTGATTAAAACAATCTTGAGATACAGCAACTCATAGTTGGTCCTTTTTTTTTCTATAACCTCTGTAATTTTAATATTGGGTAATCCAAAATAAATGCCTCATCATCTACTGTGGGAGAAAGGTATCTTCATATATGTGAATCACAATCATAATTCGGGTAAGTGATAGACAATAAAAGGCTATGAGAGTATTGGAATGAGGATTTTTTTTTTCAGTACCCTTGTCTAAGCCATACAATGCATCCTTAAATAATTAACAGGCAAATCAATCAATGGTCTGTGCATGACAATCTCGGATTTAGATCAAACTTGGCATGTGCAAGTGGGTTATTGTGAGAACAGTATGGGCAGAATTGTAGGTCTCTACAGCAAATGAGTCAAGACATGGGTTTAAATTAGTCACACATGCAAAAAGTGGGCTCAAGCTTTCAGGATTCCAACTTTCCTGCTTCGTTTGATTGGGACAACTACTAATTTGTAATTGATAACCAACCTTCCAATTTGAAATTGGAAATTTTAGTTGGAGATCAGAACACTTTCAAATCACTTTATATAGTAGTCCAGAGGTGTATGGACTCATTACCACCGAATTTGAGGCATTTGTCACAATTCCCTCGCAGAAAATTAAGGGACCTTGAAATATAGGTAAATTTCAGTCTCAAACTTTTCCTTCAAATCAGAAATGTTTAGCAGATTTGCTTGGAAATTTTTATTGCACTTTCCTTTAGCTTCAATTATCAAGCAACTCTTTTGAACAACGAACAAGGAAGTTAAGAAGTTGGCTGTGGGCCACTTTCCTCCCAAGTGGCAAATTTCATAACCCAGTATCTTGGCCCTTTTTTTTGCCAGAGACCTTTGATATTTGCTGATTACTATTCTCATTATCATCAGACTTCATGCAAAATTTAACTCTGAGATCGTTGAGCACAGAACATTGACATTCTTTTACAGGTCTTGGACGAATGTACAGGGTGATCATAAAGTCAGGAAACCTAAACAATTACACGTTTCGTCCACACTATACAAGATGGACCCTTCCTCCCTTCCTACATCCAAGGAGAGCATGCGACATGTTCGAGCTGTGTTCAAGGAACGGGTGATCTTGGGTGCCCTGACTTTACGATCGCCCTGTACATTAGTAAGAAATGGCTCATGAGGTTTTATAAAAGTGTAAGTTGCCTCTGAACGAGTTCGACGTTGAAGAGCTGGAGGAGGCAAACGGTGAGAGAGATTTTAGGATTATTATACAGGGTGGCCCGAAAGTCGCGTTACACCTCCCCAGTAAAGCAATCGTTCTTAAACTCTTTAATACACAGGATTTATTTGCAGTACTTACAATAATTAATCATTCATTGTATCTGTATGAGCTCCATCATTGTCCTTGCACCACTGAATTCGTCGCCAAGTCCTCTTAGAGCTCTTGCGTGGCATTTGTGGAGTCACTTGTGCGAAAGCGGCCACCACTGCAGCGCGCAACTCTTCAATCGTCCTATACCGGTTTGCCGACACTTTCTCCTCGATGAAGCCCCACAAAGAGTTGTCTGGATTCGTTAGATCTGGACTACGTGGTGGTCATGATAGAGGAGCTGGTGATGTTGATGAACCGCGTCCAGTCCATCGTTGAGGGAATGTTTCATTGAGATAGTCCCGAACATGCAGCGCAAACTGCTGAAGCCAGACATCTTAGCTATTCCCGCAGTAACAAGTACCAGACAGTTTCTTAACATATGCTCGTAAGTTACGCCGTTTACCGGTCCATCAAAAAAATAGGGACCAAATAAATGTTTTGAGGTCTTTCCTGCCCATACCATCACGTGTGGAAGATTCTGCTACATGCTACATGAATTCAGTGGTGCAAGGACAATGATGGAGCTCATACAGATACAATGACTGATTAATTATTGTAAGTACTGCACAATAAATCCTGAATATTGAAAGAGTTTAAGAACGATTGCTTTGTTGGGGATGGGGTAACGCGACTTTCGGGCCACCCTGTAGATAAAGAACTCAAATTCATCTTGCACAAGCAAGCGACGGTAGCCAAATGTAGCAATATTCTAGGCTTCATCCGGCGTTCCATAGCCTTCAAGCGCTCGCACGTTTTTCTTCCGTTATATGCGACGCTGGTAAGACCCCATTTTGAGTATTGTGTTCAATTTTGGAGGCCTAAAAATAAAGGTGAATTCCCAACACCCGAGAGGACCCAGAGACGCGCTACGAGAATGATCTAGTCAGCAGTGCGCGAACTTTTCAGGTCGCCCCCCTTTTCATCCGTATATTCTGTCCCCCCCCCCTCCCCACTGATTCCAATTCATCAGAAATTGATTGCAATAATTCGTAATAACCGATATTGTAATAACTTCTTTACTTGTACGATAGTGACAGGGCCGCCCAGAGGTTTCCAGGGACCCGGGGCAAAACTAAACCGAAGGCTCCTTGGGGGGCCTCCTTACGCGAGGCCCGGGGCAGATTGTCCCCGATGATGTCCCCCCCCCCCCTCTGGGTGGCCCTGGGTAGTGAATGCGTGGAATGCGTTAAGTGACGACGTAGTGGCTGCCCCTACCGTGACCAGCTTTAACTTCTTCAGACCCTGTGGCATGTACACATAACCCCTGCTGAAATAGCTTCTATGTCATGGATCATACTGTAAGTCATAGAAGAATTAAACAGTTTCCGAAAAAAATGCATGCGCCTCATTGGACTTAGTTTGCATCACAGCAGGGGCTTGTGAACTTGGCGCTTCTTTGAATATGGCCGATCGCGTCGTCTGCAATCATGAAAGCCATTAGGGAGTTTTGGTTACTCGTTCTTGAAAGGACGGCAAGGGATGTAGGACGGCTGACGTCATTGGTGATGTCACCAGCAGTTTTAAAACGTGTGAGGAAGATGTCTAAGACGTGGAGAGGCTCTTCCAGCCCTTCCCCCAGGAGCGTGACCGCGGCGCAAGACTTACCAATCAGGAACGACTTGATAGTCCGTGAGCTTCGGTACAGCGCGTGATAGTTGCGTGATTCGTTCAAGTCGTCATCCAGGACCAGGAAGGAGAGCTACTATTGATGGTGAAGCAGCTGAAATTCAAGGTACAGTATGTCCAGGCTGGATTTCTAGACAATTGTCTCGCGTCTGCAGCAAGGGTTTCTCGGTCAATAGATATGTACGTTTTGCCCGAAATGGGTTTCTGGACAATTGTCTCACATCCACATCTTGGGTTTCTAGCCAGATATCCCCCAGGATAGCAAGTGACATGCCCTCTTCACCAACAGAGGAGTATAATGCAACCAGGACATGAACTTCGGTTTCTTTGCCAGGAGAGACGGACAGAAATATGTTGTTTGGATAGTGACTGATAGGAGAATGGGACAGAAGAAATCTGGTCGCAGTCAAGCGTTGCAACGTCTACATCCGACCATGATGAACTAATATCAGACAAAGGAATCAAGAACGTTAGTCCAGTAGGCAAACTGAAACATTCATTCCTATAGTGAAACCCCTTCTTAACCCTTTCATGATGCATGATCATTATAAGGATCATATATTTTAAGACTGCTCTTGCGTTACTATATTTGAAATACAGGTTTTAAATTGTACTGTTTAATACGAGGGTGGCTCAATACTTACCTGCACTTTCTATTCTAGAAAATCAATAGAGTAGAAATGAGCCTGAAAGCCTAATATGACAGATAGCCCCAATCCTCAGTGTGATTAATGCCAAGACCGGAAACCCTTGCGCATGCGCAATTTAGTGTGAAGAACGTGGCGTCCCGTGGTATATCCTCGGGTTAAACAGCATTGTTTAATAAAATGTCATAAAATGTCACGAGAAAGAGAATGTGAAGGAGGCTGATACTTTCTGAAGATTACAAGCCAGCTCAGGGAAGACTGTTTAGAAAGGAGAAGTGTATTTGTGCAAGAAATTTCAAGACTGCCAAGAATCCTTGACAATTCCTTAAGCGTGTCCATCCGTCTTCTAAACTTTTGTGCCTCCTGTGAACCTCCGGCAAATTGAACAATTTATTCTGGAGAATCGCCGCGTTACCGTGCAAGATTTTGCAGCAGAACTTAACATCAACATTGGGAATGTCGAAAACTTTATCCACATTCTAAGTTCAAAGAGGTTACTGCGAGATAGGTGCCAAGAGAACTGACATTCGACCAGAAGGCTAACAGAGTGACCGCCGCGTCGGATCGTCTCAACCGCTACGACGAAAGAGGACAACATCCTCAACAGCATTTTGACGAGGGATGAAATGTGGATCAATCACTTAACGCCGTTATGAGAAAGCTCATGCATGCAATGGCGACATTCCACATTGCCTCGGTCAAAGAAATTCAGGGCGATGACGAAGTGGTGAAGTGGCTGCGCACTCGATCACAAACATTCAAATGCCTCTGGCATTCAGGCGTTGCCATAGCGATGTGACGAGTATGTCCGTGTAGGAGGGGAATACCTCGAGGCGTAGTTTTATAAAGATCAGATGTACCATTGATTTTCTGGAATGAAAAGTGCAGTTAAGTATTGAACCACCCTCGTAGCTCTCGACGATGGTTATTTGCGGATTCATCGTTTGTTCAAACAGACTTATTCAAACATATTGAATCAAAGGCAAGGTTGTGAGGAGAGATTTTGATAAAATTTTCTAGTTATTCGTCTTTTAATTCAGCCATGAAAGTGTTAAGGGCAGAAAATTTAGTTCCCGTAGATGAAAACAAGGGGGAAATGCATTACACATTTAAATATCTGAGGATTTTTGAGTTTATCAGATTGTAACCTAGCCATTATCATTGAGTCGATAATGCCCTTATATGTGAATATCGTTTGAAAACCATCTGCGGTAGGATCCGTGGATGTTACTCGTTCCAGATCTGGAACGCGTAGCCAAAGTGCCATTCGAAAATCTAGAACTTGAACGCCTAGTAATACGTTCGCATCCCCGTCCTCCTGAAAAACGGGTAACCAAAACTCTATGTTGTCGATTGCTCATTATTGACCGTAAAATTATGATACATGTTGAACTGCTTTGCCAAATAGTGTGGGAAACTATTTATAAATAAAGGGATATCTGACTTATCATGAGCTTTTATGGGATGGGTCAAAACATAAATGGGATGTACACATGCCACGAGGCATTGAGCCAGTAAATATGCGTTTCAGGGTTCAAATACACGGAACTCCGTCATCAGTTTGAATGCAGTAGCATTGATGTACCTGACATGTGTTGGAGACCTTCCAGCACCAGGCTGGCGAAATCGAAGAGAAAGACCAGAAAGGAGACGAAGATATGGATAGTGGACAGATGGATCCGGGGAGGGGGGGGGGGGGGGACGAACCACCGTATTTCCACCAAACCTAATTGCTACTATTGTTGGTGCAATTACAGTGACAAGGCCTAGAAACATTTTCGAATAAGATCCTTGATGAATGGCTTCCATAAGTTTCTTTTACGGTTAAAAAATGCATGTTGTCAATGACGCACCTCTATGGAGGAAAACCCGATGGTATCGAGTGGTACACTGTTTTCGGATTGAATTGTTACCCCCCTACTGTGGAGAATGGAGAAAACACAAGCTTTCCAGACAATCCTCTAGATGTCAAGCCTGATGCTCCACATGGTTGTTGGATGGTTCTATTAATACTTCACCTTCCCCCCACAAGGTGTCCTGCCTGTACTTGATGGAAACGCTCCTAAGAGGGGGTACCAATTCAATCCGAAAACAGTGTATGTGCACATCCACTCCATTCCTCCCATCCCAAAAATATTGGGTTTCTTGCTTTGACCATCGGAGGTGGAGCTTAGGCAACGAGCCGAAGGATTTCAAATTGGCATGCAACTTTGCCGTCGGATCTGAAGAGGCTAAGAATGGGCTTGATGCCTTCATTGACAAAACAGCCAGGAGCAGCACGGCAATAAGTGACTAAGCAGTAGGTGGCTATGTTCCCACACTTCAAAAGCAGTAGGCCTATTTTACGATACATGATGAACGCTCGACCTCGGCACGAGACGTCAGAATGGGCGGATACACATCATGACGCCCCTATCCGACCCATGAACCTTAATTCTTGTGGTGCAATTATCCACCTGTAAACTGCAATAGGAGGTCATTGACTCAGAAATGGTACAGAAAGTATGGGGCGATAATAAAAAAAACCCTACCGTTTCCAATGGGAGAAAGTAAGATAAGTATATTCGAGCAAAAATGATAAAGATTCATAAACTCTTGATATTGGACATATACTAGTACAAGGTGTTGAGATTATTTTTTTAATTGAACAATTCTCGGAGCCATGCATTGTCCTGTTACAAGGTTCACTGGTGGATCAGTACACCTCAAGTGCAGTAATGACCTATGCTCCATCGTCTCAAAATTCAGTTTAGGTATTTTGCCCAGTTATAGCCGTAAACCGATTTTGACCAAATTTATTTTCTTTAAATTGGCTTCAATACCATATCTTTTGAAAGGGCTCTCAGATGCAATTGATATTTGACAGAGAGACTCATGGGCCTGTAAGTTTTTTTCTTCCTACCCAAGAAGTGGCGTAGCACGAAGATAGGGGGTGCTCTAGTTGACAACAGTGTAGGAAGCACTCTTCATCTTAAATCACTATGAAATCTTAAATCGCTATGCGGGACAACACGCATGCTCGATATATTGTAATATCAAGTCCCGCGCGCTCAGAGAGAAGGGATGGAGAAAGGAAAGTTGTCGTCGGATTCAGAGTTGAGAGTAAATTGTATAGGAGGAGCAGTTGAGAACCCTAGTGAAGGCGCGGGACAATTACTGAACCCTGAGAGAGTTGTGAGTGAGTGCTGCACGCCGTCCCACCCCACTCTGATATCCATTAAGGTATTGCTTCTCTTGTATCTTTGTTTAGTAACCATCTAGCACGATAGAATTCTACGATGGTTTTACATCCCTTCTCTGATCCTTGTTCCTATTGATCTATTTCGACCTTGGTTGTCATAATAAATATTATATCAGCAAGAGTCGATGCGGAGTCAATGCATCCTTCGAACACGCTGGCGATTTGATAGTGATTAACAGTAATACTAAATCACGTGAGAGCCGCCTACAACAGCGCCGACATGCAGCGCCATCTTGCGGTATGTGAAAAAACCTCTTAGACTCATGAACCTCTGTCGAGTATCGGCTGCATCCATCTGTCCCTTGAAAAGCTATGACCAATCAAAATAGGGTTGTGACATTATAATAACCATGTAGTCAAGAAGTTAACATCTGGGGGTTTGGGGCCATGTTGCCAAGTTTAAGTACAGCCATGTTTTCTGTCTGTTGTCTATTGGTAATAGTATAGTACGCGTTCACTTAAGGAATACAGTCAACTGTATTAATTTAGGCACAACCATCTCTCGGGGGCATACGCTGGACGGGGGGGGGGGGGCAAGCCCCTGACAACACCCCCCCCCCCCCCCCCCACNGGGGGGGGGGGGGGGGGGGGGGGGGGGCAAGCCCCTGACAACACCCCCCCCCCCCCGAGAGATGGTTGTGCCTAAATTAATACAGTTGACTGTATTCCTTGAGTGAACGCATACTATACTATCACCTTGTCTATTCGCAAAATAATCTCACCTAAGGGGGAATGATCCACCTCTAAACAGTGTATATGGGCATTGCACAACTTGGGCAGGGGGTGCTGACAAAATTGACATGCATCTCACACCTTTTACACCTTTTAACTGTGCAATGTCGATTGCATAGCAAATGTTTAATTTTTTTCATTTATGAAGCTATTTATTCTCCCATAGAAAATGGTAGGGCATTCCCTATGTTTTAGCAAAAACTTAGGCCCAAATGCAGAAACCTTGTTTGACAAGATAAAGACCTTTTGCAGTCCTATTATTTTTAGTTTTGCAGGTCAAAAAGTCCAATTTTTTACACTTTTTTTTATTGAAATAGGTTCGATTGAGGTTTTATTATTTCTATTTCAGTTGAGTAATTTCTAGCCATCTGATAAAGTAAAAATAACGCCTGTAAACACGTAAAAGAATAGCACTGTTCCATTGAGCAAAATTATTATCATAACGCGACAACTTTGACTCAACGCTCTCGAAGGTGCTGCCCTGGATAAACTGGCCTTATGTAAACAGTAACTGTGCGGTTTCAATAAAGGACGTGTGTAACGATGTTAAATAAACTTAAATAAACATAGCGTGGCATCCTGCAGATGATATAGGACCTGAGAGATTCGCATGTAAGTTTTTCATCCTGGGAATGAGATAGGACCGCAAAGGGTTAAGCCAAACAGCTATTTTTCCCCTGTAGGAGCCCATGGATTCTTAACCCTTACTGGTCCTATGGGTCCATATGGTGCTACCAATTTCAAGAATTATCCTCATCTTGCATCTGAACTTTTCTTGAATAACAACAGTCAGCTTTACTGCAGCAATGCAACTTATTCAGTGATTAATTTACCATGTGTCATTTGCGTTTCTGCATGAGTCCAGAGCAGATTGAAAGGTAGGGAACTCTGACTTTAAAAAAATTTGAAGAGAGCAATTTTCAGACATTTCCCAATTATTATTTTTTCTTATTTTTTGTATGATATATAAAGGCTCAAACGCTTTGTCACTCTGCAATGAGGCATGCAGTTTCTAGCACTTGGCTTCCTTGACATTCTCTTCTTGAGATGTTAATAAAATCATTTGGATGGACTATTACTCAGGGTGTTCAGGATTCCTGCCTTTGAACTACATGGAAAAGGCACCTCAAACTGATGCCTGGACATTGCACAAGTGAGTGCAGTTATTTTGTGAGAGACCTGACATTCTTTCCTTAGTGCATTACATTTTTGGTATCTGCAGGTCCATCCCCATGTCCCAATCACACAATCTTGATTTTTTGGAAGATGCAAGTGTGGGACGTTGTCCATTGACCGAAGTGCAACAGAGACTTTCAGCAGAACTTGCCTCTCATGTGAGGCAGTTGTCAGACCCATCTGATCGTAAGAGGGAGTATTCCAAGAACCCTCCCACCACTGATTATGACAATGTTGAGGAAAGTGTCTGCAGTGATCCAGTTGCTTCCAACTCAACTGTGAGTCAAGCAATTGGCAGAGCCAAGTCATGGCTATTATAAATATTATTCTATCTGAACTTCATTCTGGGAATCTGGAGGGTCACACATGTGATTCTTGCTTTTGGAAAATTTGCCATATGTTAAGTTTTGAATTTTAAATTGAAGAAGTTTGCTTTGGCATTTGAAAAAACATAATCAAAGGAGGTTGTGAGGCTTAACTATTTTGTATGTTGTTTGCCCGTCTTGGAAATTAAAAAAAAAAATGCTTTCTTACTTTATTTTGTGTGTAGGTGCACAAAGACAAGAAAGAAGTTGTGCTTAAAAGCCCCATAGGTCCCAGGAAGTTGGTAATTATACGACATGGAGAAAGAGTGGACTTCACATTTGGCACTTGGATCCCATACGTCTTTGAACACTCTGGTAAAAGTCACAATGATGCTGTGCAATAGGCAACTAAAAAATTGTCATTATTCCCCATGGGCACACAATGATACTGATCACCATCACTTTTTATAGGGAAATACACTCGTAAGGATCTGAACATGCCACATCTTCTTCCAACACGTGAAGAAGGCCATCAAGCTTACTTCAAAGATGGACCACTCACTCAACTTGGCCATCTGCAGGCAAGATCTGTGGGAGATATGATGCATGAAATGGATCTTCATGTTCACCATGTCTATTGCTCCCCTTCATATCGTTGCATTCAAACGTGTGATTCTGTATTACGAGGTGAGTGGGCTAAGTGGTCACTTAGTACCTATAGAGGTCTGATGCTCTACATGTTGATCTTTCTTAGTTATCCAAAAATGGAAGGATTCTGTTGCTTTAATTAATTGCTCAACTTAGCATCTTAACCTTTTAGTGTCATAGTATTTTGAAAAAGTAAATGCTGTCAATCCTAATGTTTTCCATCCCCAGACCAGCACGAGATAATTCAGGCATGGACACCAAAGGGTTAAGGTAGTAGACCTACTTTAAGGCAACTTTTTCCATCTCTATTCCTTCCCAGAAATCAAACTGACTATATGAAAGTTGAGTGAGAAAATATTGCATTCATTGAGATAATTTGCATAATTTATGCTAACGAGGTCAAATATGGCTGCCAGAGTGCAAAAAATTAATTTTTTTTAAACAGTATTTCTCACAGATGGTTCACATATATTTGATGGAATTGACAAGTGTTGTAGTTCGAATTGTTATAAATGTCCTGAGGGAAACAGTTTTTCAAGAAATTGGTAAATTTTTTCTAAAATAATTTATTTTAGATTTTTAGCAATTTTTGTGACCTAATTACATTGTCAATGGTACTAAAAAGTGACAAAGGATTGGGTAAACGAAAAAAGCTACCATCATTCCTTGGAGGAATATTCAAGGTAGCTCTCAGCCAAAAATGAAGGATATGGGTGCATTACATGAAAAGTTATGCTGTTCAGAGCAGCATCTGTCAGCTAAAAAACAAAGCTGCAATGAGAAAATCGCAACCAACGCGGTTGCCAGGGATAACAGGTTAGGGTCATGGATAACAAATTAAGCTAATGAACCATTTTTTAAATATTTTCATCTTTTATGGCGATGTTATGCATCTGCACGAGTTGAAGTATGATGCTATCTGATTTTTGTGGAAACTTCTTTTTTTCCAAAAATGACAATGCTAAAGTAAGTCTGCTACCTTAAAGAGGAAGTCAGTGGTAATGTTCTTGATTTTTTAAATTTTATAGCTGTTGTTTCCTTGATGCAAGATTTTCAGTAGTTACAAGTTATTTTAGGATATGGAGAGATATCATTCCCCATGCTACTATTGTACTACTGGGTATGACATGATTAATAATGGTACTTATTGGGAAGGGACCATCTCTCGTAGGTCCAAGCTGCTGCCTCTTTAACCCTTTCATTGCTATGAATGAGTTTACTCTATAACAGAAGTGTGTCTCTTCTTGTGTCAAATGAATGGAGATTTTTCCAGACAGCCTGTATGAGTCCAATTATGTAATTGGGTAAAGGAGGGAATTTTTTTAATTTATAAATAAAGCACACCATGGTGCACCAAAAGCAAAAAATCTCAGCATGTTTAAAGAAAATGTATGTAGCAATGAAAGGGTTAAACTATGGGGTACTATATTCTTTCCTGTGGTTTCTTCATGATAACTGCAATGGGATAAGAGAGTGTTGGCCCTCAATTAAGTGCATGCCATTTAAAATGTTTAACCCTTTGAGATCCACTGTTAGGTATAGTCAAATAATCTCCAAAGCATTACAAATAAAATGGATAGCAAAGAGCAAATACATGTTTACCCTTTTGTGGGAAATTTTTTTTATCATTTGCAAAAGGCAAAATTCAGTACATTTTCTTTTTCCACGCATGAAGCCTTTAATTTAGAAAAATCCCAGACATTCTCTAAATGCAAAAAAATTTAATATTTATATAGGTATATTCTCTGTAATACTTTATAAACTATATGTACTATATATACAGGTATATTACCAAGAGCTGAACTATCTTACAAATAGTCTCAAAAGAATGTAAAAGGAAAATGTAGGAAATATTTTTTGCATATCTTACCTGATTTTGTCCCATAATTATCATTAAATACTTTGCTTCTGCAAGTGTTGCCTGAACAGGTTACATGCTTACATATCTTCTCCCAAATGGCTTCCCTACAGGCCTCATGAGCACCAGGTAAAATTTTCATGGAGTTATCTTGGTAGATGATGCAAGTGTGATACAGTGGAGGAAGCCTTCCCAGGGTACTGGGAGGGTTGAAACTTCACTGGGAAGAATCCTTCCCGCTGCCCACGAAAGGGTTAACTCAGCCAATCCTCTAAATCCATCCTGGAACACTTTATGTGCAGTCACTTGTTTGGTTACAAGGTTTATATCATAATTATTGCTTCTTTTAGTTTCCACATGACAGGAGAATTGGTGGTTAGAGGGGCTTCAAAATGCAAAGGAATATATTTAAGAGATTCACAAAAAAAGTGGAAAGTTCACAAGATGAGGAAGCTGAGGTTCCCATTCCCATGAGATCTCAATTAGAGACAAAAATATAGATCTAGAAATGAGAGACTTAAGACAATATCTCCCTTCTACTGTCAATGAAAATGATTGTGGAGAATTTTGCAAGGTACAGGAACTCCCTGAATAATTAACTTACTTGACAAGGGATGTATGGTGTATTGATGGAGGAGGATCAGAATATGAAAGTCATGTGGCTCCTGTGATGTTAGTTGGAGATCTGTTGATAAAGGAAGTGGTACATCATTGAAATGGGAAGGTAGGAATCTCAAATTTTTCAGTAAAAGTGCTAGCATTAGATAGTGAACACCCATCATGATGTATCTGAGGCAAATGATCCAAAAGGATTCTAAATCCCTTTCCAAATGGATCCCAATGGAGCTGGCTGAAGAAAAATTTTGAAGGAAGGTATGTCAGGTTAGACTAATTGATGTTGAATAATGTAATTTTGAATGAGCTAATATAGTATCTACTACTTGAAATAAAATTGAAAAATTATCATGCCCACAGGCATCGGGCTCCAGTCATTGGTGACCATCAAGGTTGAACCAGGCCTGTTTGAATGGTTGGCCTGGTATCAAGACTCAATGCCAATCTGGTTCTCCCCAGCCCAATTTCATGCCATGGGCTACAATATTGACCTGTCTTACACACCTCTTATCACTACCTTGGAACTTCATGACAAAAGTGAAACTTGTGAGCAGTTCTATATGCGCAACTTCTTCATCACTGAGAAGATCATCAAAGCAACCCAAACCATAGGTGAGTAGTCTATTTACAGTCTGTATCTTATTTCAACACCAAAGGCTAAGTGGTACTGGATCCTATTAAACTCATGGCTGTTGTGTAGACTGTTCATCATTCAGGCAATAAAAAATTTCACAGTGTTTTTTCAGCAAAAAGCCCTCCAATTCTCCCCAAAGCTTTGGACTTTTGGCCAACCTATTAGATAAGATGCACAAACTCTTGCTTTATATACCAGGTGCCCAAAAAAAAGTCCTGAACTTTACACACCTGCAGATGCAATACCATATGAGATATTGACAGGAAATTTACTGGGTTTTACATGTAATATCTGCCGGTAATATCATAAAAATTTCCATGAAATTGGTAGCTAACTACGTGAGTAACAGTTTTTCTCCTGCACAATGTCAAAAGGATGAGTGTGCAAAGAATTGCTACTGACCTCAGTGAAAGAAGTGCTTGATGGGGTCCTCCATTGATATGTCCTTTGACAATTGCCTTCTGAGGCAGCACTCAAGGCAAATGAAATGACACACACTATTTCATTTGACAACTTGTACAGAAAGAGCTCTTACTCATGTTCAGAGCTGGGAATTTCACTGAAATTTTCCTGAAACTACAACTACCTACACATTGGATATGACAGACTGAAAATTTTAAGACGATACTTAATATGGTGTCCCATCTACAGATGCATGAAGTTTGAGACTTTTTTTTATGAGCCACCTGGTATTGTAGGTTCTATGGGAAATGCCATTAACTTGCCAGTATTGGCATGTCTTGCCATTTTCTTTAGATCCCCTAATTTTATGGACCCATTAATATGCTCAGAGAAAAGCAAATTTGCCTTAAACTATTTCTTTCTGATAAAGTCACCCCTCAACTTTTCAATAATGAAATTCATGAAGAAAAAAACACACTTATGGTATACAGTGCTAAACAATGAGCAAGTTCAAATATACCTGTCTGTCCCAATAATTTTAAAAACATTTTTCAATTTTTGGCTACCTCTAATTGGTTCTGACTAGCACTGCATTTTTGAAGGCTAACTAATATAGTACACCCACAAATTTTTTAGAGAGATGTTTTTGTAATACATATTACTTCCCATACTCGGGGTAACAATGGCTATGGTTGAGCTCACTTTACTCCCTTTGACATCAAGTCAACGTGTTGGAGTAGGGGAAAATCTTTGACCCATCAAGAACAGCAGGCCATCCTGAATATGCAAAAAGAGGAGAGGACAATTCACAACTCAGTGCAGATTTTGATGGTCAGCCTGGCATCAGTTTCTAATGTTCGGAAGAGGAAACAAGTGATGGTGATGGAGAACAGGGGACAGAAGAGGATCTGCTTTTCGGCCATGGATTCCTTGACTCATTGCTTATTTTGAGAGAAAATTCCCAATTCAACATATGTATTACGTTACATGACCTTTTCATGTCGAATTTCGACAGAACTCCGTTACGGTGAATATTCCAAGCAAACGATCTCCATGTAAAGGGGAAAGGAGAGGCATGACAGTGAGTAGATCAGTGGAGTGAAAGAATCACAGGCTCAAACACGGTAATGATATAATATATTTTTAATGATGGAATAAATCATCGAGAGTGTAACTCCGATGAAGATTTGCACCAGTTGTGCAATGAATGATGCCAGAACTTTCTCTCCCACTCCCAGGTGTTGGTTAAAGTATCACCACAAAATGTGAATTAAGTCTTGCTGTGAAGCAAGGGCATGTTGGCCACTCCCTACAGCCTAATCAATCCACAGATTTGGTGGGATTTGCAGATCCACATCTACCCATCCATCCACCACGTCAATAGCTCCCTCCCTAAATTCACTCGATTCATTCAATTGTTCAAATGCAACATAGCCTGAGGCATGAGAAGTACCCAAGGATGACGATGGATGATTCCCGCTGAAGTGCTTGGGATTGACAGTGTTATGCTTCCTGAATGTCTTGCAAGGGAGCCAATCTGATCATGAAAATCTACAAAACATTTTGTTTAGGCCTCGGCAGGATTCAGAAGCCGGATGCTCTCATATGGCCAGCAATTTTGCTTTCTTCCAAGCTGAGATACGATGACAGTAGGGAGAACACTGCGATCATCCTTAATGCGATTATTGCCTCATGTATGGGTAGTCTTGTATACTTCAGTGACATCTCTCTAAAAAAACTCAACTAAACTCAACTCTAAAAAACTAAAAATCTCTAGTGGATGTACTATACATCAAATGAACACTTGCATGCAGGAGGTATAACAATATCCATTAGCTGGTTATGGGAATAAAGGAGGTGTAAATCAGAGTTTGACAGTAGTAAGGGAGTACAGCCAGAACTGTGTGGGTGCTTGTGCCAAAATTCACTGTCGTGTCTCATACAGGACAACTGACATTACACACATGACAAAGTGTAAGATGCAGTGTTCCTTCCTGTTTCACAAGCAGAACAGGTGTTCAATGTGCCCATTTTCATTTTGTGCACATGTGTGTAACCTAGGTTGAAATTCAAACACTGAATAATTAGCACTCTCCTATGGTAGGGGAACAGTTTGTTCCATCTGGTTGGGTGTGGTTGCACTGGTCTGCTGCATTTTCAAAACAAGTCCATGGATTTTGATATTGCTTTGCATGCATTCTCTACATGATGCCACTTTTAACATATTTTAACATAGAAATGAGTTGGTACTGAAACCTCATGTGTTTTTCTACAATTTAAAAGTTGTTTTATAAAGATGCATGTTGAAACAAGTCATGACCTGTTAAAGTTGTATATGTTTTAAAACCATTCTGTATAAGGTCCTATTGTGCCTTTGGTTACTGGCACTTTTGTCATGGCAAAAATGGTCGCGGATAAAACGTCACATGAACTTTTGGTCATTGCAAATGATGCAATTATTCCAGGATCCATTGGGGTATCTCAGTATTATTATGGTAGCATAGTGACAAGCAGGGGGGGAGGGGTGCTGGGCATGGCCCTTCCACCCCATACCTTTACAGGGTGATACAGGCATCTCCCCCAGTTGGAGCTCTAAACAGAAAGAAAAATCATATTTTTAATTTCTTTCAAGAAGCAGCATTTTGTTTTCAATTTTGCATGTGCTATACTTTTGTTGAAGTTTTGCCATTCTTGGGGGGGGGGGGGGCATTGCCCCCTTAATAATATAGTTGGGGGGGCTCATGCCCCTTTGCCCCCTGGGTTCAGCGCCTATGCTTCCAACGGACTTGAGCCTTACATAATTGAGTCCATTGTAGTGTAATATGGGGTGCAAAGTCACAAGAATCCCTAGAAATTACCATAGAAATAATGAAAATGCAATATCCATTGGAATGGACATGGGGTCTGAAAGGGTTAAAGTGAACATTATTAGAATGAGACTAATGCTGTTTTTCTTGGTTTCCAGGAGGGAACATCTTGATGGTTGGTCATGCAGCAACCTTGGATACATGTACTAGGCAATTGGTTGGTCATGCACCAAGGGATGTCAAAGAATTACATCGCATCATTCATCGGGTTCCTTACTGCTCTGTGGCAGTAGCTGAAGAGTACGCAGAAGAGAATGAAGGGGAGAAAAAGTGGCATCTTGTTGAACCTCCTTTTCCTCCATTTACCAATTCATCTAATGCTAGGTTTGACTGGAAGATTTTACTGATTTAAGTTTCCAAAATTATGCTTCTAAATGCTGCTGTGTTGATGTGTTGCATGCATTTTTTTTTTAAAGATATTCAATCTTCTTTCTTTGGCATTTTGTGATATGCTGATGTTTGGCTTGTAGACATGGAGTATCCTGCAGTGTTAATTTGATTTAGATTGAATATACTTATTAACTGATATTAATTGTGATTTTTTTCATTTGGTGGGCTTCCCTTTATGAAAAGGAATAAATGGATGTTATATACAGGGTGATTATAAAGTCCTTGTGCAACTTTAAACTTTAATACCATTTGATGTGCATGTGATAAAAACAAACTGTAAATGGCATATAAAACTATAATTATTAAAGTTTCAACGCACTTAGTATGCATTTTTATGCTTCCATATAACTGCCATCTTTCATGATACATCATTCAATCCAATTTTCCAGAAGCTTAACAACATTTTCCAGTTGTTGTAGGGTGGTTTCATGCATCGCAATTTTGTTCCTGGCCAAAATTTCATCCTAAGAGTGTTGTTTTAATGAATAAAGCAACACTTTTAACATGGTTCCATAAAACATAGTCCAGTAAAGAACTTGTCTGGTGAACAAGGTGGCCAAGAAATTTGTCAAAATATAGGACAGTTCTTGTTTTCCCAGCCAAGTGTTTTGGTAGAGGTGGGCCATTTGCTTGACCACCTCATTCACCTGACTTGTCCCCATTAGACTACTTTTATGGGGGCATGTTAAAAGTGTTTTTTACTCATCAAAACAACTTCCTTAGAATGAACATTTGGCCAGAATCACAAATGCAATTCATGACGTCACTCAGCAACAACTGGAAAATGTTTTCAAGCTATTGGAAAATAGGATTGAATGATATATCACGAAAGATGGCTGTTACATAGAGGTGTAGAAATGTATACTTAGTGTGTTAAAAAACTTTAATAATTATGCTTTCATACACCATTTACAGTTTGTATCCAGTGCACATCGAAGTTATTAAAGTTAAAAGTTGTACAAGGACTTTATAATCACCCTAAACAGGGTTGAACTAAAGTGAAGAATCGCAAAACTATAGTGCAGGAATAATTTCTTGCCTAAACTGTTTGCTACTTACCTACTTGAATTGATACTCTTGGACCAACTTATCACAATCACAAAAACAGGTCTGAGTGATGAAATTGACTGATTGGCCGTACTTGTCTTGAAGTGACCAAATCCAAGTTTACCAAAAATGACTCCAATGGGACCCAAGTTTATTTGTATAGATCCAGAATGACCCCAATTGGCCCATTGACACAACTTTAACCTACTAATTCTGACAAATGAGATCAGGCAGTCATTAATTCATTTTTATTACCATTTATCCAAATTTAATGGGGGTCAATGCTCATGCAGAGGAGCCTCCTCCAATGTTTCCAATCCTGGATGACAGACTCAAACCCATCGGGTGAAATGCCAAGCCTCTTCCTTCTGAGGAAGAAATTCATGTACTTATGTACTTATATATGCTTTCCTCTACAGCAGGGGTTCTTAAGCAGGGGTCCATGGGTAATACTTGAGGAGGTCTGGGGGGTCCGTAGGTGCAAAAAGGTTAAGAACCCCTGCTCTACAGGGTGGTCCAAAAAATCTTGGACCCCAAGGGTAACAATGAAATTGACGATACCACTCTACGAAATCAAATATTATTGCTGGTGAAACAATACGTAGAGCATTGCTTCATGTCAAAAAAATGTTAATTTAGTTTGAGCAATTAATCTCCAGCAATTACAGCAAAATTTAAAAATGGCCCCCATCATAATCAATGCACATCACAACTAGCCATCTGAACAGATCGATCGCTCTGTTTATTTCGACTTGATCCAGGAGTTGCCAAGATTCATTAACATGCTCGATGAGGTGGTTTTCATCCCGAATGGCCTCAGTATACTCGTGTTTGCACAATCTTTCCTTAAATAATAGTCCACCGAATTAAGGTCAGGTGAATTTGGGGACTATATGTCAGGTCGTATGAAGTCAGGGATACTTGGACCATTGCATTCCTGACCGGTGGTTTATTATGTGAAAGAATGTGTCAATATTAGCACACAGGCCATTTGGGATTTAAAGGAAACACTTCATCGAGCGTGTTAATGAAGCTAGGCAACTCCTGGATTAGGCCGAAATAAGCAGAGCGATTTATCAGTTCAAATGGCGAGTTGTGATGTACATTGATTAAGATGGGGGCCACTTTGAAAATGTGCTGTAATTGCTGGAGATTTATTGCTCAAACTAAATTAACATTTTTTTACGTGAAGCAATGCTCTACGTAGAGTTGCACTTGTAATAAAATTGTATTTCATCCAGTGGTATTGTAAATTTCATTGATAGCCTTGGGTCCGAGATTTTTTGGACCACCCTGTATAATAGGGAAAATAATAACAGAAATCAACTGTTAGGATTTAAAAAAAAAAAGTATTTTTTATTTAACTTCTTCAACCATTTATTGTGAAAGAAGTGAAAGTTGTCAATTATTATCAAATAAACTATGAATACTATGAGTGCTTAATTGTCATGAATACACATTCATGCAAGCATTTTTTTTTATAGAAAATATAATACGTTTTACACTTAGGAAATAATTCCCAGTCAGATGCCATTTAAAAAATTCTTTATTCTACATCCTCAATATTGCTGAAATACAAAGTATGCCCTTTCAAGTAAGCTTGTATTTATTTTCAGAGCTTTTCGTAGTTTATTTTAGGAACTACAAAGCCCTGAAATTTGGAGGAAAAAAGCGACCGGACGAGTCGCCATTTTTGGAGCCCTCCGCTTGCGCTTTCTTTTTCTCCATGAATATTGCTGATATCGAGGTAATTCAGATATGATAATTCATCACTTGGTTAGGAGCATCGCACTTATTTAAACTATTGAAGACCATGACCCAAGAGATTCTTTTCCAGACTGCCCGATTTGAAAATGAATCTATCCGATCACCTTTGGGAATCCCTTGTAGCGGCCCTTCCCTTGGAGGGAAAGCGTCTTAGCCAGCTCGACTCATCGGCCGGTAAACCAGAACGGCAGCCAAGACTCACTCGGATCCGAAGCAGATTAACCCCTTACTGCAGCGGTTCTCAAACTTTTTACGCTGCACCCCCCCCCCCCCCCCCCTAGTGACCCTGGTTCGTCGTCGCGCCCCCTTCCTCTCTGAGAGGAGTACCTAGAAATTGAACTTAATCCACGGATGCTTTTTCCATGCGATTATTGGAAAAAATGGGAAACGGATTGCAACACTTCAGGGATCGGGTCACAGCTAGAAAACGGATTATCATTCGCTTAATGTAATGGGAGCGACGCTCTCATGCTTCTGGGTCCACAAATGATCGAATCTGGACTGGACGGTAATAATAACGGCGCAAATATCATTTTCAAAGACCTGACCTGTCTTAGGAGATTTTGTCTGCCCGGGGAACCCAGCTCTTCTGCGTCATTGGGTTTCTTCAAGTATTTATTTAGACAGAACCAGTGCACGGACTCTAGATTCATCGAGCATTCAAGTTACAGCCCAAAGGGACCGCCGATTCATTTGTTATCTTCATTCGAATCGTAGGAAATCGGTGACGGAAATATACATCCCTTGAAAAAAAGGAATTGAATTTTAAATTCTGCCCCCTTCAATTGCTTTAATTTAGTCTTGTACTCCTGGAGAAAGAGCCAGATAGACCTGAAGGAATCTGACCTTTTTCTTATTAAAAAAAAAAAAGGATAATGAATAAAAAAATTTCCATAGTTTTTGAAATTGCTCATTGTAGTAGATGAAAAAAAAACTCCCATGACCTGTCGCACCCCCCCAGTTTGAGAACCCCTGCCTTATATTTTTTTACATAAAATTGCTGAAGAATCACTATGTGGCGAATAGGGAATTTCTGAAACATCCTTGATGTTTCCGGTTAGGAAAAACATCAATACTTTTTAAATGTATATTTGTTATCAACTGGGACCATATTGAAGATATCATGTCTGTACCATAGCTGAGTAAAGACTTCGCCTTATTTCGCCGCACGCTTCTCAATTTTTTAAAGCTTATTTTAGAATTTATCATGCATTACTTGTCTCATATATTCATCTCACATCTTTCTCTGAGGTTTCACAAATTATACCTATTGCAGTTTTTTGCTTCTTACAAATTTCTTCAATTTTGACAAAGCATTAAAATTGCATTAAAATGACCAAACTTGAAAGACAATTTGTCTTTAAAAAAATATATTACTTTAGTACCGTTAAGGAAATATGTGCAAAATTTGAATTTTTCTTCTCCAAGGCTTTCATATATCATGCAGTAAGGGGTTAATTTGGTCTACACCGCTTCAATCAGGCCAGCCCAGAAGGGAGGGCATCGGGGACAATCTACCCCGGGCCTCAATGAGACCCAATACTAAGGTCCCAAAAGGCCCATCCAGTTATCCCCATCCATACAGTGGTGTCCGAGGGGCCTACGGGGCCTCGAGCCTTCAGGAAACCTCTGGGCGAGCCTGGCTCCAGTAGATGATTCATCCATGACCTAGGGGGCTGAACCCCTCTCGGTCGATGCTAGGCTGACTATACTACGTATAGTCTTCAAATTCCCAAAATCCCAAGTCCGTTGCGTTGCCCGTTCGATCCAGTGGCGTAGCGAGGGGGGCTGGGGGGGGCTTCAGCTACCCCAAGTTTAGTTCAAGCTGGTCTAAACGCACCCCCCCCCCCCCCCGACGAGGAAAAGTAAGTTCCCCAATGGTGAAATCCTGGCTACACCACTGGTTCGATCCTTGGTTCCGTTCCTGATGCGCCTTATGGCATTGTTACGAAAGCACACTAAGGCCGATGGCAAACTGGCCTCTGGCCAACCGGACCATGACGGAGTCCGACGCACTCATTTATATCGGATTGCCTAACCCCGTAACTAACTTATCCATAGTCATCCCTGATAAACACCGACTATTGCGGTCCTGAGCATCCTGGCGGACGAGTATGGAAATCCTGAGCCGGTCTCATCAGTCCCTTCGGTTCGTCTTGGTGGTTCCATGTCACTTAAACGATGGACACTTCTCCGCAACTTCTCCGACTAGACGCTTCTTCGACTTGACGTTTCGACGAAAGCCTTTCAAAGAAGTGTCCTGTCGCGGAGTAGTGACATGGAACCGTCTTGGTCACAGAAGCTCCTGGATGATGATTGGACCTGGGATAGAATGGCTTTTCAAAACCTTGGAGTCCATCCGAACGATGTGGACGCGCGAGGCATAGTGGACAAATAAAGTCTCTTTTTTTTCCTACTTCATCCAAGATTGATATAACACTCACATGAAATTTTTAGATCAGATACTCTGAATTTTTGGTAGGGACTTTGTTGGCCCAATTTCATCCTCCAATGCCAGAACATGTTGAGAGTATGCCAGTAATCAAACCTCTTAATTCCCATCAAATTAAACAGTAATATTATAGCGCTTTTCACAGATCCATGGTTCCACTGGTATGTTCCCTCAGAGGGACTTTCTTTTCCAACAAGTTCAAAGTCATATTTGATTTTTGAAGGACTGTATGTTGAACATGACACGTCAATCGGCAACTATAACTTTGTAGATTCCGAGAATTATGGAAGATCCCGACGTTTAAACTTTCCCACCACATCATTCCGCTGTACATGTTTAAACGTAGAATATGTAAAACTGAAATGTTTCTTAGGGTGGATTTTGAACAGAGAACTGTCCGATAATGCAGCTTTATTTCAGAGAAAATGCATTATAAATCCGGTAAATAAAGCTGCATTATCGGATAGTGCTCTGTTCAAAAATTCACCCTAAAAAACTAAATGCTCCTTTGATACGCTTAGGGAAGTACTTGTGCTGTGCGGGAATGGGTCCTTGGGACAAGGGAGAAATATTACAGAAATATTACAGATATCTGGTGGCTTGTTATCAACAACACCCCTGTGAGGCGTGCTTCGTGGCAGCGGAATAGGGGATTCGACTCATTCGGGGATTCGACCCAAAGGGATCCCTCAACGTAACACGCATGTCTCGTTGAGTCCGCTGCTCGGCCATGGAGGAGTTGTGCGTACGCTATGAGGAGGATCGACAGCGACATCTATATTGCGACCTTGTCAATGAATGGGATTCATGGAGTGTCGCCTCTCGTTACACTCTCAACTCTACGCCTTAACATTTATTGGATGGATTTAAATCTCCCGCGTAAGCGCTGACAGCTAGACATTTTCTACAAAGCTCGTAAACACTCGCTAACTGAGCAATTATTCACTTAATGTCATAGCATTTTTCCAAAAAGTTGTGGTACTGCATTCGTACCTTTAGGCCATAGAAAAATGCATTCTGTAGCGCAGCAGTTGTGACATTCGTCCGATACCTTACTGAAACGTCTTTACTTGACCTTCCAGGGCTCCCAGTGCTTAACTTTGACCGTTGGAAGAACATAATGGTGAAATGGTGGTCAATGGTGAAACACCTTTTCCTGCAAAACTCCCAAGGCCGGAGACATAACTACATAGAGCAAAATTTGGCTTACTTTTAAGAGAGGCCCCTCATCTTCATGGGTGAATTAACCTTTATACGCCGAATGTTGCCATACTCGAACAGCATGGAATCTTCCTTTTATACCAGGTCCGTCAATAAGTTCTCGGCCTCACTCACAAACGAAGCACGCACAGATTTTATTTTACTATCAATATTTAATATAATGAAAAATCATGCATAATGACTCGCTGCCAATGATCATGCAACATACCGGCTTCATGAAAAAAATATTATTCTTGCTGTCAAACCATTCTTGCACGGTCGACTTCAGCTCATCGTCGTCACTAAAGTTGCATTTCTCGAAGATCCTTTTTAGATTTGCAAACAGTCAAGTACATGGCTCCGATTCACTATTGTCTGTTTGCCAATCTGAAAAAGGACCTTCCAGAAATGCGTTTTGGTGTCGACGATGAACTGAAATCGACCGTGCAAGAATGGTTTGACAGCAAGAATAATATTTTTTTCATGAAGCCGGTATGTTGCATGATCATTGGCAGCGAGTCATTATGCATGATTTTCATTATATTAAATATTGATAGTAAAATAAAATCTGTGCGTGCTTCGTTTGTGAGTGAGGCCGAGAACTTATTGACGGACCTGGTATAAAAGGAAGATTCCACTCCGTTCGTGGAAAAGTTCGGCGTGTAAAGGTATATGTACAGGGTGGCCCAAAAAAATGGCACTCTTTTCAACGCGTATTTTTGGTGTGATGCTTTCAAGGATATTTTTTCTGGTTACATGCAATGGAAAGAAGAAAGATTCAGCTACAAAATGCTTCTTTCAGATTTGAAATATCTCAAAGGATGCCCTAGAAAAAATTTATTGAATTTCGGTTACAAAAATCGGCGTTGCGCTCACCAACTCGACCCAGCATCCACTCGACGTCCCTGCACTCACGAGAAGAGGAAAGGAAACGCTGACCGTAGCAGACGTCGCGAGGCTGATAGTTGTGCCTGCCGCCGTGTGCAGTCGGTGAGCGCAACGCCGATTTTTAGTAACCGATATTCAATTTTTTTTTCTAGGTCATTCTTTAAGATAATTCAAGTCTGAAAAAAAGCATTTTGTAGCTGAAACTTCTTTCTTTCCATTACATGTAACCAGAAAAAATATCCTTGAAAGCATCGCACTAAAAATACGCGTTGAAAAGAGTGCCTTTTTTTGGGCCACTCTGTACATTTTTGTACTCCTATTATGGGCCTATGATGTGTAAATAGAGTATTATGCCTAACATGCGAAATTGTAGTAATTATATCATTTTTAATATTGCCCCCCCCCCCNTGAAATAAATAGAATTCAGTGTGTCACATGAATCCATATCGGGTCTGCAGTTTCTTTTCTTGAATGGGGTACAGCAAAAAAAAAAAGGAACAACTTTTAAACTACACACTTGTATATCTCTGCTTCCACTGGAGCAGAGATATACAAGTGTGTAGTTTAAAAGTTGTTCCTTGCTTGATACTGCTAGGGTTAAAGATAGATATATTTGTGGGAGCATGATCCGCCTAATGTCCCGTCATGTACATCTGTACATCTACAAGGTGAGTCAAAACCCTACTTACCATTGTAACGTTGAGAGCGTTTGAATGTCAGACTGGATTGAGAACCAGTTTCGACCATTCGTAAGGCAAGAATGTCCTCCTTCTAGAGATACTTTTTCTCCTTATTTGGTCTATCGCTCTTTTTTTTCCTGAGTCGTCAATTAAATTCTCTCTTGGGGGGTTCCTCTAATGTATTCAAACCTGGAAATGTGCTTGCGCGCAGTGGTAACTTGATTCTAATTCAAAGAAACTCGAGGAAAATGACTGAGGAACGACTGGCTATCCGTAGGTGCGTAGCAGATGTTCAGCTTTGTTCCGAATAGGGCAAAAAAACGCCACGGGAACTGCTCGAAAATTCAGGACAAATTTGTCAGAGAAACCCTCAGCCGCAAGTCCATCTTCCGCATCAATTCGAATATCGATGCAATGAGAACAATAGCAGACCTGCCTCGCTTCGGAGGTCCATGAACTGGTCACTCTGAACTTAAAATTGGTCAACAGGAAGATTAATGAATCGCTCCGAAAGTGGACACGGCTTGTGACAGCAGAGACGACGATTTCTCTCCATCGATCGAGCGAATGTTGTGGGTCTCAAGCTTATAACTTAGAAGGGATGCTCTCGCTTGAAATGAAGTAAAAATTGTTTCACAGATCATTTTCTTTGCTTCCGTGTGACCTAAGCCACTTACGATCCGATCACTCAGTCATGAGTTATTACTGATCAAAAGGTGAACAGGACTTATTTGAATCACCCTGTACTTTGGTTCTTTCTTTTTTTTTTTTGCTTTATTGGTCACGAAGTCACCTAATCTCTTAAAGTTAGTCATGGGGCGGGGCAGCCACTACATCACTAAACGCATCCCACGCGTTCACTATCCTACAAATAAAGAGGCCATGTCGCAACCTGCACCTCACCTGGGGTTCTAGTTACTTAAGTTGGTTCCCTCTCGTTCTGTTGCCATGGAACTAGGAAAACCAACCACGCTCATTTTTTAATATATACGATTCTCTTAATGATCAGCCAACATTAACATAGTCGATAAAAAAAAATTATGTGACAGCTCTTAGATAATAGGGGTATTAATACTGCTATTACGTATTTTTTCATGTTCATCGAAATATGTATTTTTTATTTATGCAAACAAGAGTGTTTCGGCCATGAGCCGGCATTATAGGCGCCAATGGCGCATTAAGGGACGCATTGCGAATTGTCACCGGTGCTCCGTGTGCCCCAACTTTTTTGACGTGGCAATTAAATTTGTCTCAAAGCTGATGTAATTGACATTAAAAGTTAAAGGTTAGAATGGGAGTCTTACTAGTCTAAGTTGCTAATTTCATTTTGCACTGATGTCGCATAACCGGAAGTAACGAGGCGTCACAATGAAAAATCCGTCGATTTTCACCGCTTCATTTGAGGTGGAAATGCCGAAGGCGCAGGTTTATATTACTAGCCATTAGATTTATTTACACCGGTGAGCGCCGAAGACGCGAGTGTTGCGAATTGGTTTTTTGCTCGAAGGGCAGCCACGAACAACCACATAGTGTTACCCCTCTAGGGTAGGGTAAAGCGACGAAAGTCAAACAGGTTTCGGCATGGCATTTTGAGGCGAGGCGAAGAGAGGGGTACCGCCTCCCTTGAAGATTACCAAATCGTACATCTCGTTTTCGTCTTTTTCTGCAGCTTGCAATGCTGCAACAATGAAACGCCCCTAAAATATCACAACCGAGATATTGCGGAAGAAGTTAATTTTGGTTAGGATGAGAGGCTGACGGATTAAGTCGAACGGGGCACGGCTAGACCCGAACACTCGTGTGTCTTGAGTCCAACTCTATAAGGTGGCTACCACATAATTACCTTTTGCACCCCTGCATATCTTCATACTCTTGTTGACTCGTAATAAAAACGCAGAAACTTGAAAGAAAAACTCAAATTCATTATTCTATGAAAGATCACGATGGTTGCCAAAAAATGATATTATTTTCCAGACCTGAGTGATACACATGATCTGTACGCAGCAATAACATTTCTTCGAATGGTTTCTTTTTCTTGTGCATTCAAGTATGTGTTTAAATTCCCCAATTTAAATCAGTTTTCTCGTTGTTTCAATATCCATGCTAAGGCTGAAAACATTTCGACGTTAATGATTTTTAAAGTGAATTTATAACAGATTAACTTCAACCTGGAGAGAATGCGGTTGCACTTGAAGAACAAGAGAGGAACGAGATCAAACTTCAACAAGATCGATTGGAAGGGGGAAAAATACAGAGCTTGCTAGCCTCGCTTGGTTTGCTCAGCCCTTTCAGTCTTGACAAATAAATATAAATGACTGAATAACAAATTTTCTTCATTGAACCGTCCGCAATGAAATGCCATCGCCCAATAACATGCAAAATCCAAAAGAGGTCACAGGGACTTAGAAGTCTGGCTAGGCCTCAAGGTCGTGCAATCCTATATAGTCATTCGATAAAATATTCAGAAAAATGTGGGGACTTGAGTTCCGCTAGGACTGAAATGGTTAATTTCCAGCAATTTGTTTTTAGACTACACTCTCTTTTCCCAACCCAAATTCGAGATACTCCAACCAGAGGACAGAAAAATCTCTCCCTCTGGCAGCCATGGATGAAATGTAATATTTGAGCAAGTAATCTTCCTTCTTATGGAGAAGGGGTTTTCTTGACACTCTTGAAGCGTGTGACTTATCCATTTACACGACCAGTTGATTTTGGCACGTCAACTCTCGTACTTGCCGTTCTATGCCTCATACCTCCTCGGACTGCTTCTGCAGCTTGACGTACGTCTTCATACGTGCACTGGGACTGGCGACCTCTTTTGAGGGCTTTTTTGCCAGAAAGTGGCAGTGTTTTCCTCGATTCCTTGGCCCCTTTGAGGTTGCTTTTCATCCAGACATAAAGCATCCCATGTCTAAGCATCACAAATTAGAAGATTAACATTCTTGAAAGCAACACATTATTACTGGTTCACAGAGTTTCATAGAAACATTTTCTCGCTACCATCCAAAGCGTTTGACGGTCGATTTTAGCAGACATCCTCTAGTCTATGTAGAATAACTCGACCACCAACGTTCGAGTATCGTAGCAACACGAACTTAGGTGAGGTTGGAGTCGAACAGCCACGAAGTTTCGCATCTTGGAAGGAATTCGACTCCGAATGCTGTAAAATATATCTACAGCTATTATAATTGCTAGAGAAGGCAATTGAGCAACATGCGTGATGTACACCATGAGAAAAAAATAAATTCAAGGTACCTACTCCGTTGCGGGATGTGGATGTGTCTCATAATGGACGTCCTATGGACATACTAAGGATTTGGTGTATGGGACGAGAGTATTTCTAGCCTTACGGGATGTCCTCTGAATGCTCCAGGGATTTCCATATCCCGGGACGATTTCATTATGACATCCATGGGATGTCATTTTGTCCCGCGTAGGATCAAAATGGGATGTCCCAGGGATGATCCCTTGCTACTTGGGATGTCTCTTTCTTGCAGCACAAGTACAGTATATGCAAAGGATGTCCCAGAGATATCCCCTTGGGACAAGTGATAAGTCCCAGGTAGTACTTGCGGGTGTCTTCCTATCCACAATGGACTCCTTTCTTACCACACAGGAGAACCCATTACTTTCAGAGTTGTCTCTATTGGATCTAGAAACACCTAATCCTAAGTTCTTGACCAATTGAAGAGTGATGATTAAAGAGAGGATTCCTCATTTAAAGGGAGCCCCATCATAGGAGAAACATCTCCAATGGACAAAATTTAGCACTTTCATATGAGAGGTCATAGACAAGATCTTATGCCTTATGTCAGCCTTATGCCATTTGAAAAGTATGGGCTCAGGGCTCCAATCAAGATTGTTGTATCCAGACATGCCAATCACTCATCAATAGAATATAGTGGAATAAATTAAAATTTGGACTTCAGTTTTTTTTTCACTTTCCCTGGTGAGAATTTTCCTGATGTACAGTATGAAAATCCTTACTTATCCTCTGGACTAATTAAGTAGATGAAATTGATAGAAAAGATCTGAGGTTGCATATCAGGGCTCACAGGAGACATCTACTGGTGAAGCTATGCACCTGACTGAAGGCAACAGAGAGATGTCCCGAAGACATCCTTTTCAAGATATCCCCTCCAGGATATCCAGAAGCATTCAACTAAGATTCAACTGAAGATGTCAAAAAGACGTCTTTTAGATATCCCAAGGACATCCCTTGCAAGGTGTCTGAAACTGTCAGGAAGAAGATGTTCTCAGGATATCCTATGAAGATCAGGGGACAAGCTGTCCAGTTAGGGACATCCCTGGGATATCTCTGTGCTGTGTGGGTAAGTGCCATAGGAGAGATTGAATGAGACATTTTCAGTACTTTGCTTCAATCCCTCAATCACACCTTGGTCTAAGGGCTGCAGTTGGCTGGTAGCATTAACAGGAAAGTACACCACTTCAACATTTCTCAGCTTTATGATGCCCTGTGGATGGGTAGGGCCATGGTATATGGAGAATTTTCCTTCCCTTACATCCAATATTTGCATTCAAGCATCAGAGAAATTCCTGGAAAGGGAGAGTTGTCATCATCCTACAGCAGCAGTAATTGGCAGGCAATTGTTGTGTACCATGGAAGCAACAAGGTTTCTTGACTTGCTGTGCTGATGCCCTTTCCTCCTTCAGCTAAAGAGCAAGGAGTACAGGAAAGGCAGAACATCAGATTTAATGTCGCCTTCAAATCATTGTTTGCTCTTGTGTTTAAAAGGAAGCATAGGTAAAGCCTATGGGATTATTATAGAAGAATGAACCTGTATGATTAATTGCCATGCATAATATGAGATACCTGCATAGTTGCATCGGGCATGAAGCTGGAGAAGGAATGTGCCTCATCAGCACTGAAAATGTAATTTGGGCGAGAGCTGCTCAGAAGAGTCTCATTCTTCCATTTGTTGATGATTTCATCAGGCATGCTTTCACTTTCCCTACAAACTTCCTTGAACCCAATTCCATGTCTGTCCTTAAAGCAAACACTCAAAGTTGTCAATCTCCAATACCTTCACCAGTTCTGGCATCCTTCTACTGAATTGTGTGCCCATCAAGGATGATGTTGCAGGCATGTGCTTGCTTGAAACACTCAAACAAAGCTTCTTCATTGTCATATATTTTTCTTCTCTCAACTTCTTTCTTCTGGGAGCAAAGTCTGCATTGAAGAATTCCTTATTTTTTCTTTAGTACTGAGGATGGAAGAAAGGGCTGATGGTGGAATATCATATTTTTCAGAAATCTAGAAAAGCTCTGCTTTAGCTTTCCTTCCTCAACTTAGCACAAAATGTATATTTTCATTTCCATGCACTTCATCTTCTTTGCTAGTTGGGTGATTACAATGCCACTGATCTAATGTGCAACATGAACCAATGCCTACTGATAGCTGAAGGACAAGTAGGGGTGAAGAAATGAAATAAGAACTTGGACCCTTTGTTTCTAGGAAAAGAAAAATTTAAAAAAGAAGGAAGGAAAAAAAAAAGGGGGATTATATATTTCAATATAATCCCCCACTTGCCACAAAGGAAAGTTCATTAAAACTGGAACCCCTTTCATATGAGCACAGTAAAAAATATTTAGTTATGGCTGAAATTTCCTTATAACTGATTTTTTTATTTCCAATTTTTTTTTACATGGGTTTTCTATGGACATTTTGGCAAGGCTGAGGATTTTCTTATAACCAGGTTTTCTTGAAGAGGGTCTCTCAGGATATCCAAAGTCCTTGCCTGATTTTAAAAGAAGGGCAAGACTGGGAAGAGGGTGCACAGAGTTCATGATTTTATTAGAAACTGACTCCTCTCTCTTCTCTTCAGTTCTGTTCAAAACACATAAACAAATATAGGTATTCCTTCCTCATCTGTCTTCAGACAGAGCACAAACAAGAATGTAACCATAAGGAAAGACTTTGTGGCATCAAAGGAAGGAATTCTCTCAAGCAGTGCTGAAACCACATAGAGGAATCAGAATCTTTTTTAATATATGGGAAAAACAAATTTTTAAAATGAATGCTGCTATTTATTAAAACTTTCTAAAACTTCAAACTTTCAGGAAAAGTAATTTAGAATATTATGTCTCTGCTAGAAAAATAAAAATGAAAAACATACCATTTTTAGTTGGTTTCATAAAATGCAAAAACTGGATACATAACTTCTTTGCATCGCCCACTGCATCAAGGAACTAAAAAATATGAAACCTTTTCATTTTGAAGTCAAAATACTAAAAATAGAAGAATTCAAAGTTTGATAACATAAAAAAGGGACAATGTCACTAGAGAAGAGCAACTATGCTTCATGAGCAAGTTCTGATGCATCTGAGACCCTGCCTGAAGGGAAGACTTCATGAACTCGAGAGAGGTAATATATCCACCTGGGAAGCATAAAATCGAGAAAGTTGTTTTCAATCATCACTCAGGATCCATTGAATCCCAAATGTACCTGTTGGAAAAAAGTACAACAATGAGAACCAAAACCTGCCAAGATTTCCTGATACTTCTTGATATATGGAACACAAAAGTTCCAATAATGGCATTGCACCTCAAATTTCATTTCTAATTGATCCAATAATGGCATTGCACCTCAAATTTCATTTCTAATTGATCCAATAATGAAATGCAGTCCAAGAGGCTGAATCCTTTGAGAAGTAAGCCAATATACTTATGAGCTGATGCTTTCCTCCCCCAGGAATAACCCACTCCTCAAAGGGTTAAAGTAAGTGCCTTTTTTATGTTGTACTTGGCATCAATTTTTAAAATTTTTCAGTCATACAGTGTGAAATCAGAAGGGGTCAGGTTAGGTGATTGAGGAGCCCAGGGAGTTGAATCACATCTCCCAATCCATCAGTCAGGTAAGAGATGATTTTAAGAGCTGTCACATGTTGAGTTAGTAATAAGAAAGCACCCTACCCTGTTGAAAGATGATCTCTTAACTTTTCCTTGAATGTTTCTATGCGTATTTCATATGGTTTTGACACCAGGATTGGCACTAATTTCAAATTGTCATCGCTAATCACACTGCACAAAGATCACTGAACATCTACAACAACCATCCAACTAACTATTTTGCACTTCTGCAAGACTGGCCTTCTGCCAGTCTAGAAAGTAGAAGCTAGGTGTTTCAAAAAAGGTTCCCACCATTTGACTAACATGATAAAAGCTTACTCAAAATATGCAATAGATGCAGAAATATGAAAATAAACAAATTAGGGAGTGACTTGAATCACCGTATATTATGTAAAATACTTTAACTACAATATCAAGATTAACTACTTTCCAGTGGCGTATTTTAAGGGGGGAGGCAGTGGGGGCAGCTGCCCCCTCTGACACTGGGCATGGCATCCCCTTGGAGGTAATATGAATTAATTTCCCCACCTGATATCACTAGGGTAGGGTATGGCACCCCCATGCTGTTGTGCTGCCCCCTGACCCCGTAGCCAAAATATGCCACTGTTACTTTCCCATACACTTTTGTTGAAACCAAACATTTAGACCCACTCATAATCTCACTTGACTGCTTTGCCTCTGTCAAAGGATTCAATTGGCAACTTCTGTCTCTAATAACAAACAGTAAGTATTCTTATCTATAGATCCCAACTCACTAACTAGTAGATGCTAGTGTGCTTAAATTCAGGCCAAGCTAGGTAGGCCTAAATAGGTTGATACATAATCTAGATTGTCTGCCATTCCCAATGCACTTTCTTCAGACATGGTGATAACCAGGATTGAGTCACAACCCTTGAGGTTTTCTTTGAGTCAGAAGTCAAAAGTGATAGGGGATGTACTAGACAAGTAGCAATTGATGTCATGATTGGCATGGAAGCACTATAAAATCATAAATTTGCCATTTTCACCCCAATTCTTGGGGTGAAAATGGGGTTCCAAAGCCATATTGGATATGGTTTTGGAATCCTTTGTCTGCTTCAGGCCAAATTTCCATATTGTGAGTTCTATGAAAGGTGTTTGTTCAAGTCACTTCTGCATATTAGGCGAACCTATGATCCAGGTTTTGAAAAGGCTCTATGGCTCCTTACTGTCCCACACAAAATTCTTTTAAAATATAGTCTGAATGAGTAACAGTTGGATCTATAGTTCTTTTCTTCCCCTGTTGTACTGGGTGTAAACAGTACTGGGTGTTGCACATAGATAGTCCCCTGCCCTCCACAGCCCCATACTATAGGAGCTACAAAATTTGTAAATGTATATATAATTTGAAATCCTTGTTCAATTTTGGTTCTATTCAATCCCAGTTTGTTATTACTGATGTTGTATGATGTTGAAAACCTTATATTCATTGATAGCATCCATGCTATTATGTTTTGAGAAGCTTGTGATGCCAGAGCTGAATTGTTACCCATTCATGGGTTTTGAAAAAGATTAAATGTTCAGTTTCTGCCTGATAAAGCCCTGTTTTCCAAAGCTTTGACCAGAAAGCAAATGCTGAAAGACTCAGGGAATGATTTCTTTGGAAATGTGGGATTGCCAGGAAACTCTCCTGATCAGAATGTGGCTGAGAACATTGTGGAACATCCTGAAAGATCAAATTGAGGCTTTCATGCATATGGAGGGCAAGCTGCATGGATTCTTCTGAGAAGCCTTGCAGAGCAACACCACCAGAGTGCTGAAGGAAGATGACATCAAACTCTTTAAGCATCTCTTTTCATCTTACCCCACTCATCTTAAAGCTGTCCGACACATAGTCAAGGTTCACACAAAATTACTAGAACATATTCAGATTCAAGAACGAATGCTCTTTCTCACTACATGAGTTTTTTTCCTAGCTCTTATAGTTTAGAGCTGAGGAGGAGGGGGGCTATATGCAATACCCAGTGCCTGAAAATCTGACCGATTGTTGTTGCAATGTTGAACTGGTGGGAAATTCAACTTTTCAAACTTTTCAAAACACAAGCTCAATCAGAGGGCCAACTAGGCTGTGACCGATTTCCACAGACTTCAATGGGAATATCATTGGGCCCAAGGGTTCTCAAAATTGTGTTTTCTTCCAACAAGTATGCATAAAAGTTGCTTGATTCCCTTACAACCCCAATGCTTGAGAGATGAGTAATAAAAATGCAGAGATGAGATAGAAGGTCCCAGGGAACCAATCCACAGTCTCTGCATATATTGTTCCATACAGGCTTCCACCAAACATGGGAACAATGGCTTCAACAACAGCAAGCATCGCAAATACCTTCCCTGATATAGAGAAATATCAGAAAAGAAATGGTACAAGAAATGAGAACCATAGGCATACTGTTAGAAAATGCTCATGCAAATGACTCACCTAGCTCCTGCTGAGGGACACATTTGGAAAGCATAGAGCGGGCAACAAAGCTCATCACGTGGGAGAACAATGTCAATACGGCAGCTAAGCACAAGAGGTTTCAAAACTTCATTATGAGCATCTGCATGCATCATCAGTGGTCTTTAACAAAACAAATAATGAAGACGATTCAGACCTGCTGTGTAGAACCAACCAGTGGGGGCAAATGCAGATGCAAGACGAGAGAGAATCTGGAAGAATGTTGCAATGCCAGCCATCATGGGATCAGAAGCATGAAAAAATTTTGTTAGGAGAGGGACACCACAGACAGTCCCAACTGTAGTGAACAAAAATCCTATCAAAAGATACAAACTGTAATCCCATTCTGTCCATCCATACTGCTTCTGCACAAACAAGTAGTTGGCAGTCATCTCTCCTGTGTGGAGAAAAAGGAACAGACAACTGAAGATCAGTCATACTTCCTTAAGGACAAATTTGTGAATTGGAAACCAACCCTGAATGGAAGTGATGCCAAGGAATTGCATAAAGAGCAATAACCATATAACAAGTCTTCGATGATGGGGTCTTTGTTTTGAACAGGAAACAACAACATCTCTGACATTCCTCACGTCGAATACATCGCAGCATGAATGACTGCTACTTCCCTCTGAACTGTGGAGCTCACTTTGGATATTTCCACTTTCTCTTACTCCCTTAAAGTCACAAAATAATTCCTACTTGACTTCACTAAATGAGACAGAAATTTGCAAAATGCAGCAAGCAACTTACCTTTGAAGTAAGATGTGTATTTCCTCTGACACGTACGAGGGAATAGAGGATGTTGGCAGCAGATATGGATACAACTACACTGTAGACATTGATGAATCTCTTGGAATAATCCAAGTTATACAAATATGCTCCAAGAAGGTTCCCTGCTGGCCATCCAGCAAAGAGAAAAGCATCAAGGATAGCAACACGAATTGTTCGTGTCTCTATGGATGATGTATCACTGATGTAGGTGAAGAGCATCATGAACAGACACATGCTTCCTCCACCAAAGGAATAGGGCAAGGAGCCCATTAGAAATAAATACTCTTTGGGCCAGTGCATGAAAATAGAATTTACAAGTGCTCCAACTTGGCTCAGGAGAGTGCCCAAAACACTGAGCACAAGAGGAACTTTTCTTCCATGCTTATCACTCCATGGACCAAGGAAAAGAACAAAGAAGAAAGGCACCAGGTTCTCAACCACTGATTTATATACATTGAAACGGGCAGTCTCCTTCTGGACATTGTTCTGATACTCTGAATTCTCATCAAGTCCACCATGAGTCATGTTCTCACAAATTGCATCAGTGTAATTGAGATCATTCTTACAGACTTTGAGTATGACCATATTTTGGCCAATCAGATATGTCATTTGAACTGACATCATGAAGAGCAAGCTGACTGGTTCCACCTCCAGGTGTTTGAAGACATAACATATTTGCTGCCTTCTGCTCTTGCTCTTCCATCTTATGGGTAAGTTGTCCATTTCTAATGATTCTTCATAAACCATGGCAGCAACCATCAGCAGTGAGACTTATTTCAAGTCACAGGATTTATGGATGGTACCCACTTCATTTCTATCCACAACTGATAAAAAATTATCTGTACTTCACATTCATGTCAGTTTTTCTATTGCATGAAGCCAAATGGGTCAATACATTTTTCCACCTCAAAGGTGTTTTAATATTGTTTCTTTCCTGGAATGGACAGAAGAAGCATGCCAAATAATCACAGTCCTGACTGCAATTATCTTCAATCTTATAAGTGACCCAGCTGTTCCTGAAATAGGTTTACATTCTCAGTCTTTGGCCTTTGACAGAAAGAAGGGTGAGGATCTTACCCATTGGTCATAGAATCCACTTCCAAAAGAAATTCAAACTGTATTCATTTTTATTTGGTACCACTGATTCCAAAATTTTCCTCACCACACATCTGAACTTTTTATTTTATTAATAAATAATGGCTGTCAGTTTTACAATAGTGATGCATGTGAGCTATTTGCTGATGTTGTCAGTAGTACCTCAATGCACATCTGCTGCAGATGAACTTTGAAGTTTTTGAAAATTTGAAGAGTGAGTAATTTTCTGAAGTTCTTTTCCCAACTATTGGGGTAAACATAACCTCAACAGTAAATGTCATGAACTTGGATTAGCCCATAATAGGTCAGAGTTTGCTTGGATAAAGAAGGCCTAGGCCCATGCGAAAAACTTCAAGCGTCTTCTTAGCTCTTCGAAGGGTATTTTCATGCGGTCCTCATTACAATGATTTACTATGGGGGAAATGCGGACCACTTTTTTAAAATCAAATTTGGCCAAGTGTACTTTGGCAGTGTGGTGACCCCGTGTGGAGAGCACGTGGCCAATTGGAGATTGTTCAGGCAGGCAGGCAGGCAGGGATGTCCGAAAGATCATACATCTAATTCCTCTTCGTCTCAAGCAACGTATCACATACTATACGGGCTCCACTCGATTACAACTTTCATAGTAGATGCAGTACTTCTCCCTTGAATTCGACACTGATGTATGAGAAACGTCTCATGCAAGAGCTGTCCAATCAAGTGAAAAATAGTCTGATTATCGAGTAGAACGCAAAGAACAGCTTATGCGGACGGGTATTTTCAATGGTTCACGGTCATAAGGACAGTCTTAAAACTCGAATCTGAAAGCTTCTGCATCGCAGAGATAGAGATAGACTAATGTATTAAGTGTTTTTCTCTAGAGGGTTCAGTGGACACGAAAGATGGATCTGTGAGAGATAAGTAAAAGGAAAAAGAAAAAGAAAAAAAAAAAAGAGGGCGAACGCCCGGAGCAAGCATGAGATACAGAGCAGTCCGGGCGAATGAGATAAACACTACTCCGTGCAGACAGGGCCTATTACGTTAGCTATGCAGACGGCAACGTGAACCTCAAGTGGTCCTGTCCTGTATAAGTGCCATCGTACTCGTGAGGCCGAGAAGTCTACGTTTCTCATTATTGTGCATATAGTGCTCATATTGTTTCAAGATGAAGTTAGATCCATTGAGTTACAGGACCGAGGATGGGATTTTCCTTCCGAGGGAGGCTGCTCCACCTCTGCCTCATTCTGATCTCTACGACATGCTCGTCGAGGGACTGCAAAAAAATTATTCCAAAGACATTCTGGTGAGTCTGAAATCCCAGCAATCCATCATTTCCTAAATTAGGGTAGCTGCAACATGTTCTTTCATTCCGACAAGATATGCTCGAAAACGGGAGAGACGATGAGTGGCAGGCAGGTGCTGGAGGAGAGCGAGTGCGTGGCCAGGGCATTGTATTCTAGGGGTCTCCTCAGCAAGGGTGGTATGGCTGCTATCGTCACCCCTAATTGCCCCCGGTTTGCAGTCTGGCTCATGGCAATTCTGAGACTGAGGGCAGTTCTGACCATGGCGAATCCAACATACACAGAGGGTGTGATTTCCACTTTATTAGGGTTGCCAACACTCCCGGTTTCATGTCCCTCCCGATTAATTCGCAACGGATGCCGGGGGACCATGAATCAGCAACTCCGGACTGTCCCCTAATCTTAAGTCTTCGCACTCATCCAATCCCATGAGGCATCTAACGAAGGCTTATTAGAGGCAGCCAAAGAGGAAGATAGCAGTTACACCATTCCCGCGCAGCATCCCGAGGGAGGCTGCTCCACCTCTGCCTCATTTCCCCCCCCCCCCCCCCCCCCCCCCCCCAAAAAAAAAAAAAATAAATAATAATAATAATAAAAATAATAATAAAAATAATAATAAATAATAATAATAATAATAATAATAAAAATAATAATAAATAATAATAATAATAAAAATAATAAAAATAAAAATATTCAGGTCTGGCTTGAGGATTAGTTGGCAATCCTACCGGTCACTATTTGCGATCTTACCTAATTAATACCAATTGCTCTTGAACGCAGAGGAAATTGCACGGCAGCTGTTGGATTCAGGCTCCGAAATAGTGCTTGGATGGGAAGGAATCTTGGAGAAGGTGCAAGGCGCAGCTCGAAAAGTCCCTGGATTGCGACAAGTCATCACATTGGGTCAGAAGGGGAGTCTCACCTTGTCCGACCTCATCAAAGAAGGCCGATTCCTGCCCCCTGTTCCTCAAGTGAAGAGTCATCCAGATGACGTTGTCCTACTGCCCAGTTCCAGTGGCACCACAGGTGTCCCAAAGGGTGTTCTCATCACCCATAGAAATATGACACATGCTCTCGTTTCCATGGAGTCCGTGCTTTCTTTTCCAGGCCTTCAGTTGGAGTTGGATGACAATGGTGTTGATTTACCAATGTTTTTCTCTTTTGTATGCAGCTTGAAGACACTTTTAGATTTGAGCCCAGATGATGTGGTTATGGTCTTCCTGCCATTGTTTCATATCTATGGCTGCACACTCATGGCGAAAACTCTTCAATCAGGGAATCGTCTAGTTGTCATGCCCCATTTTGACTTTGTAGAAATGTTAACAGCCATTCAGGAACATCATGTGAGCCAAGTTTTATGACCACAATGCAAGTCAGTAAAGTCAATTTTAAAGATCAACAACAGTGAATATCTCAACTCCTTACAGGTCACATTGCTTCCTTTGGTACCTCCAGTAGCATTGGTTCTCTCTCATCATCCTGTTGTTGATAACTTTAACCTTCGCTCACTTCGTAAGATTGTCAGTGGAGCAGCCCCTCTTTCAGGAGAACTTCAGATGAAGGTGGAGAGGAGACTAAAAGTCCCAGTGCTTCAGGCAAGTTCATTTATATATCTAGGTAAATTATCCTTGTCTCATGTGGTTTAAGAATTGCCACCCTTTTGTTTCTTAAATGCTTAGGGATATGGGATGACAGAGGGTCCCTTGGCTTGTCTTCTTACTCCAGTAGATAAAACCAAGCCAGGTTCTGTGGGCATTGTTGTCCCATACTTTGAAGTGAAGGTATAAAATATGCCAATATTTTCTGTTTACTCAACATGACCAGAAAGACTACTAAGTCACTTACTGTTGTTTACAGTTGACCAATATAGAAACAGGGAAGACAGAATTGAAGGAGGGAGAACTGTGCATTCGAGGACCTCAGCTCATGAAAGGATACTTGAGGAGAGAAGCTGAGACAGCAGCTACAATAGATTCTTCAGGCTGGCTCCACACTGGAGATGTTGGCAAAGTGGATGAAGATGGATACTTCTACATTATAGATCGCATCAAGGAACTCATAAAGCACAAAGGGTTCCAGGTATGGAAACAGGAATACTATGCAGTGGGTTGTGTGAAATTGTCAGACTATTTATTGTACATATCTCTTGTTAGGTTGCTCCAGCAGAGCTAGAAGGTCTCCTCCTCACACATCCAGAGGTGATAGATGCTGCTGTAATTGGGAGACCTGACACTGCAGCTGGAGAACTCCCAACTGCTTTTGTAGTTCTCAAGTCTGGTTCCAACCTCAAGCCAAATGATATCCAGAGCTTTGTTGATAGTGAGTATCTCACCTCTTTTCCCCACTTCCAAGTTCATCTCAGGTGTATCTACATTGCTGTCTGATATCTCTTAACACATTTTAGAGAGAGTGTCATCCCACAAGAGACTGAGAGGAGGTGTGATTATTACTGATGCAATTCCCAAGTCCCCAAGTGGGAAGATACTTCGCCGCTTCCTACGTTCTTCTCTGCAGTCCAAGCTCTAGCTCATGATGATGAGCCCACTGACACTAGATATGTGACAATACTGTCAATACTTGTAAGCATGTAATTCAATTGGGGATGAGTAATTCTTTCAAGTATCTTTGTGCCTTCCCTGCTAGTAGGAGGAAATCAGTAAAAAAAAAAAAGGGTATAAGATATTTTTCTAATTGCAAGCCAATTTTACAGAGTATAGTATTGTCATTGTAGAATGTATCTGCTACAGGTTTGATTCCTGGTCAATTTCTCTCAGGGCATAATTCTCTTGTCACTTCTTTTCTTAAATTTTACTTCATGCATGAGCTAGCCAGTTTTATGTGCTGTTACTCTTTATTGAGGTGTGTGTTTTGTATATAATTTGACTTTTTCTTTAGAACTAGAGTGATTATAGCAGATACTATGCCTACACTTTAAATGCATCATATAGCTCAAAAACCATGGAATATATTCCATAAAAGAGACCACAATGTACATGTCAATGTCACATCATTGAAAGACTATCACATGAAGTGGAAAGTCAATGAAGAGATAAAGGCTCACTGTGATTTCCTGCTATTGAAAGACAGAATCCACTCCACCATGTTGTTGAGGAT
The DNA here is from genome assembly GCA_905338385.1 of Darwinula stevensoni. NCBI lineage: Eukaryota > Metazoa > Arthropoda > Ostracoda > Podocopida > Darwinulidae > Darwinula > Darwinula stevensoni. The sequence continues at coordinate 9,376 of CAJPEV010000551.1, read as the reverse complement.
AGGCATCTTGTAGTGCTTGGCAACACAGTTAAAGAGAAGCATCTGCTCCCTCACTTCATGAGCTGGTGTTAAACACATGTAATTCCCGCCACAGTCACAGTGCAGCCCCATGTTGCTTGCTTTCACCTGGAAATATATAGCACATGATACAGGATAGATCTGAAGCAAGCAAATATTCCTGAAAATAAGAAGCAGCAGCAAAAAAACTACCTCTGAGCAGCGTTTGCATTTCAGATCTTGGAGTGTGAATGAGACTAGAGTTCTCTTGACCCTCTCAACCAGCTGATACTCAATGGCATTCATATCATAGGGTGTTCGACATCCTGGACAGTACCATTCTGGCCTGGGTGGGAATAAATAAATCCATTGGACTAGAAATTATTTCACTGGTAATATGATAATTCATTGTAGCAAATTTATTTGCTGACTTTTATCACTGAAAATATGTCACAAGTACAAGCAGTCAAAGAAAACATTCTCCATGGACAGTATCAGCTGTGGTTTAGGTTTGTAACAAAGTGCATTCATGTGAAGGAGACCTGGCAAGGTATGTGGCTTGAGTACTTTTCCTTGACTCTCACTGAAGTATATGGCCTTAACTTTATTATCCTTATCAGGTATCTGTAAAATCCAGCTGAACAACCCAGGATGTTACACTTTAATTGTAGTCATTACTGTGAAATTTACAATGAATTACAGTAATGCTTGAATGAAAAACCTCAATCATCAATGAAATGCATATTTTGGGCTTTATATTGCTGGAAGGTATAAGAAGAAATTTAAATTACCTCCAGAGTCACTTGCTTTTCTGATGGTTCTGCTTTATCCATGACGAGGATTGATGTAACTTTTACATAGTAAAAGTTACAATCATTCCAGGGGCAGAAATAAGCAGCAACTGGGTTGAGGAATTCTTCAAAATCATCTATTGATAATAGGTCTTAAGAACTCCTGGAAGATCATGACTTGGAACCAAAGTGATTTCAGGACATATACCTTTTGGATCTTACTCAAAGAACACTGGATCCCTTCAAGAAAGGCCAGAATCAAAGAACAAGTGCCACCACTTCTGACTGATTTCAACAACTTGTCTAATTTAATGCTTTCTATTCTTTTGTTCTCTGTAAACCTAGACTTACAAGCCCTCATACCTTTAACCTTAACCAGCCAAAAAGCCACTTTTATGTCACAGAATGCCTTTTTCCATGACCATGTACAAATGCTGTACTGTAATTTTTTAGGAAAATGTTCTGATACTCTGTCAATAATGACTTCACTATCAACTGTTTATTTTTTAGGACAGTTGCACTAATCAGCTAGCAAATGTTTAGGAGCTTAAGATAAAAAAATCTGACAGCCAGCACTTATGCAGGAGATATAAATCTGTACAATAAAGGTCAAAGGTAAAATGCACACATTCAGATGAGCAACATATTGCAAAACTCATTTGTAACGTTAAATTTAAAAATAAGAATTTTGCATAACACTATTTTACGGATATTTGCCAGTAATACAAAATAGTTTTGCTGGATGTGACTTTGCTAAATATAATGCTCTTTTAATTTATTCTGTTTAAGCCTTGAGGGGCATATTGGTTCCCAACTCCGAAATGAGGGATTGTTATAATACCTGTCATTAATGAGGACTTGATGAGGATCTCTCAGGATATCCAAAGTCCTTGCCTGATTACAAACTGAACAGACAAGTTCAGGAGTTGGGAAAGGAGGTGGAGATTCCAGAGCCCACTGTGCCTCAGGACTAAACTCTCCAACCCCTATCAGTTGGAGAAGGTTCTTCTTCAACCTCATCACTTCCTCCTCTACTTTGGAATCAAGAGACAGGACCTAAATTGGGAGAAAGTGTGGCAGCTATCAGTCCACAAAGGCACATCTAGGAAAGCATTTCAATACTGCAATAGCCATACTTTGCAGAGGGCCTTGACAAACTGCAATGTGGGATTGGAATGCTGAGCAAGTCTGGCCCAAAGAGGTTTCACATCATTAGCCTTCTCTAGCTCTTTCAGTGATGGAGGCTTCCACCCAGTGAGTTTCTTTTGTGTCTTCTGTGTCACTCTAAGGAGTCAAGCACAAAGTGGATAAATGGACATCACCTGCCTAGTTCTTCATAAATAGGCATTGAGTGCTCACTCAAAAACTTTCTGTGACAGTTCTCCTGTGACAAGTTCTCGTGCAAATTTTATCACAGGATTCTCATCTCCTGTGACTCTCATCTGAGACTGAGTCAAGTGGAGCTCCTTGCCAGTTTCATAAATGGCAGTTATATATGAGGCCACAACTGTTATGAAGTTCATACGACACGATGCTTCATCTGGAAGTGCAAGACCCATCTGCCACGCCATCTCAATCTCAGACTGCAAATGACAAAAAATTTTTAAACAAGGAAATTGCTATTTATCCATACTTCATCAAGCTTCACCTTGCCAACTGGCACTACCAGCAGGATAATGACAAGGCTTTCTCCCTTGTATTTTTGGTGCTGCACGTATTATAATGAGTTCAGAACTCAGGTGATAACACTCGAGTCCCCTTGTACATAAATGAGAATCATGGAAACCTTTAAAATCAAAGTATGCAGATACAATCAAGTACTTCACATGTGTGGATGACCTGAATTACATGAACATTTAGAATTTAGTGGAACACAAGCAAATAGTGAAATTCAAATGACCCCCACCAGTAGGATTCACCAGTTCCATGTTGCCTGGTGTAATCCAAATCCTATTTTCAGCTGCTAACTTGTTCTACATTGATATAGCCTGTCCTGCAAAGGTCTGCATTCTGGTGGAGAAATATAAATCATGTAATATTAACACTTAGGGCCCAATACCCATCATATAACAGGTAAAGGCACTTAAGCCATTTTAAAAGGAACCTTCAGTAAAGCACTCTAGTGGGATGAAGCCAAAGAGATCAAAACCAAGAGATTCCAGATGGAATTTATGATGTTACATCTAGATTTTATGGAATGAAATTGAAGCCCTACTTTTATTCTAGGTTTTGTAAAATACTGTAATCAGAGACATTGCTGATTTGGGGGATGTTCAAAGTCCAACATGTAGGTGCCGAGCCTGTCATAGTTGGCATGGTTTGACATGTCTTGGAATAATTACAATGGCCTAATAATTACATTCCCAAATTGTTGACAAAGTTGTGGACAATTTCCCCCACAAATTATCATCTCCAAACTGTAATATGATGATAACAATATGTTCCTACAGCAGCACACCAGTAGGACTTTTGCTATAACATCATGTTTTGTTTGCTGAGCAATGAAAATGAAAATGAAAATGAAATCTCACAGATTCATCATCTTCCACTTCTTCATCTTGCTCTTTCTGACTAACACGGATAACTTCCTCTGACTCTCCATTCAAACCTTTCTGTTGCCTCTCATGGTTTGTATCCAGCTTTGAACGCACACCTCCGTAATTAGCCTGGTAGTAGTACCAAAACAAATGCCTTTGATCCATTCTCATAACTCAGTTCAAAATGATAAACAAAAGGAGACTCACATGATCAAGCCATAGAAGATACTCCCAGCAATGAACAGGAGAGAGCTGAATACTGCGGAATAGTTCTTGTTCCCTGATGCGCTCTGTGATATATGTTACATATGATAGTGCATCTTGGACTTCAAACTTCTTAGTATAGATCACTAATCGACTAAAATCTCCATAGATGACTGTTGCCCCCAAGCGGTGCAGCTCTCCCACAAGCTAGGATTTAAAAAAGCCTCTAGTGAATGAAAGCAAACATACATGATGTTATAAGGGAGATACTGTTTACTGCAATTCACTAACACGTAAGAATAGCTTCCTTGTAAGACTCCTCAATACTCGACGGAGGGCAGGGTCATACAGGTAAGCCGTTGGAGTATGTAGCCACCTACATAATAATACACAGGCATTAAGAGTGTGGACCTATGATACTGTCATAACAGAGTCACTTGTCAAGAGAGAACCTGTAGAAGTGAACAATTAAGAGATCAGCATGTGCATTCTGGTGAAGGGCAACATCCCTCAGCCAAGTTGCAACCATCTGCCGTAAAACCCTGAGAGCAGCACCACACACAGCACCACCTGCAAGTGGGGTCTGGGGCCCAGCACTTCCTGACCCTTCAGCTCCAAATAAAGACTCAATAGAGGGTGCAATGGATCCTGCCTCAAAGGAAATACTCCAACTGGAACCTGGAAGTTGAGGGATCCAATTACAGTTGACAGGAAAAGAAATGAAAACAAAAGGGCTTTATATTTACAAATAAAATGCCACCACAGAGGGACCACAAGGATTTTCCTCTTCATATTCAGATAGTAAGCACCTCCCTTGACATCAAGAATAGCATAAACCCTGAAGACAAAATTATCATGAATTATCATAAGTGAAGCAGTTCAACCCACTGCAGTTCCATTAGAGCCAAAGCTGAAAATCCCCAGTCACAGTCACAGTCTTGATTCAAAATGATTTCTATGATCGTATGACCAGCAAAAAGGGGTGAGAAATGTATATTTTCAGAACACTCTAGAACTGCAACAGTAAAACAGTTATAATCATGGGGCCGCAAAAAATTTGCCTACAATAAATATGGTATTTACTCTTGTATAAGGTGCATGTTTGTTTCTTTTTTTTTTTATTCAATACATACAGGGTGTCTCAAAAAAAGTTAATGCTGCTTGAGTCCATTTTTCTTGAATTATACAAAACTTAAAAAAAAAATCTGTCTGCAGCCATAAAGAAGGAAGATAAAGTTCTTGTTTGCTAAGGACCACATAAAAATCTATTAAATCTGAAGCGAGATATGGGAGACTAAAAATTATACTCAAGGAAATTTACTAACTTTCACAATGCCATTGAAGGATACGCTCAAGGTCTGCCTCTCTAACACATCGTCTATACACCTTCAGCCCCTTAAAATGTATCCATTGATTTTTGAGATTCATTTGCAATTTTGCTTTTAGATGCACCGAAACCAGCAGTTCAGTGCATAATTGCAAGCTGTGACTGAAAATGTGTGAATTTCTTGCACATTCTATTGCCACCATTGCTGAATCTTCGGCTAGACAGCTTGCAGTGATTCATTAGAGTGACTGAATTTTGCAGATATAAATGTTGTCTTTGAATATTTCTCTTTAAAATTATTCAACTTTCATGCAGTTTCCAGAAGAATAAAAAAATCAAAGGAAGTGGCCTGGTTAAGGTTGCAGCAATAGAGGCACTTGTGAATGCACTAATGATCTATGAGTTTTCTGTCAATGTGTGCAATTCTGTACTGGACTGCTGGTTTTGATGCATCTAGCTGCAAAATTGTATAGAAGTCCCAAAAATCAATGCAGAAAGAAAACCAGCCATCAAGAATTTTATTAAGTGGCTGAAGGTGTACTGGCGTGTAAGAGAGGCAGATCTTGAACATATCCTTCAATGGCATTGTGAAAGTTAGTAAATTTCCTCTAGTCTACTTTTAAGTCTCCCACATCTCGCTTCGGAATTGATCGCTTTTCATGTGGTTTTTAGCAAACGAAAGCTTAATCTTCCTTCTTTATGGCAGTGGAAAGAATTTTTCTTAAGTTGTGTGTAATTCAAGAAAATTTGAATCAAGCAGCATTAACTTTTTTTGAGACACCCTGTTTTTTATTATGTTCAATGAAGGGGTGTGTCTTATACTTGAGTGAAAAAATTCTCCTTTTTAAGAAAAAATTTTTCAGCATACCTATAACTCATTGGTCACTTATTGCAGTGGAAACAGTGTCGGCAGTTAGTCAGAACAGGGGAAATATAATATTATAATAAAACAGTAAACAGGGAGTACATAGATTTGCAGACTTAATTTGGTATTGGAATTGGAATCTGAGGTGTCTGGCAACATGGAAAATTCATTCGCGAAGCTTTCATCCTCCTCCTCTGAGCCTTTCCAGAGACAATAATTTTTCCCTAACATTTTTGAGCCGCTGAGGTTTTCCAACGAAAAGAAAATCCAACTCACATCATGATGCATTGAATTTTCTATAGGAGATCCTGTTTGCTCTTGCAATCGTACAGGTTTGCATCTAGATCATTCTAGTTTTACAAATAGACCATCCTTTTAAGGCCAAAAACTGGCAAACAGCACCAGAACGAAGTTAAATGTTTACACAGTATGCTTCATTGAGGATTTTACTACACAAGTACAGACTCACTCTTTCACATATTTGGCCACTTCCTTCTTGATTACCAGAAATGATCCCTTTTTCCCCATGAAAGCCCATGAGATTCTTTAGAGCCCAGCTCAATTTTGCCTTCACCTCCATCCTCTTCTGTATACAGCTTTCCTCAATGCCATACTTACGACCTATTGCATGGATGACCAACTCCTTCGCTTCCTGAATCACATTGACTTCTCTGCAGCTGTGTAACTTTGCCATACATTTTCATCCAATTTCACAGATAATAAAACAAACATTAGGGACACTGAAGGATGACTGACCCCCCTCAATAAAGGTCAGGACAATGAATGAGAAATGAGGTTCAACCGACCTCACAACTGACTACCTCTTATTCATCTCCCTTGATCAACACTTTTTGTCACAAAATAGGGGGGTGCACCTAATACATGGAATATATATATATTTTTTTTAATACTCAAATTGGGACCTCAAAAGCAGGGGTGCATTTTATACATGGTGGCACACTATACTCAAGTAAATACAGTATTTTATAAATGCAAATAATAAAAAGGGTCTGGAAATAATTAACACAACAGGATTCTGCATTGAAATATAGGAATTTCAAACTTCAAGAGCCCAACTTAATCTTTATCATTAAAAAATTACCAGCTTGGAAAGTTCCTCATAGTAGTGCTACAGTATATCTTGCATTGACACAGATGAATTGTCATCTATGCATAGATCCCATTCACTAAGTTTGAGAAAGAATATATCATATAAAGGAGATTTCTCAATTGAGAACTTCCAATTTTGAATGAGTAAAAATCTTGAATCAGACCACCAGAAGTAATGAATAAACAGCAATCAATTAAAAGGACAAGAAAGAGCAATGTGCTTCAATGAGCCAACTCCTTGGGGCTTTATTTATTAACCCGTGTCCAGAAATGTGGATATTTGCTACCAGTAGTGTATCCAAGGGAATTTCAGTACTTGGTATAGCAGAAACTAAAAAATATAAATTTTCACCTTCTCCTTCATGAATATGAGGAGCTTGAAGGAGGGCTGCCACAGGCAGACAGTCAATCTCCAGTTCAACGCAGACCCCATCATAGCAGCCAGACTTGTTGATCCCTTGTTCCTCCTGCTGTTCATCTTCCATCCAGCACATCAACCTGTGATATAACAATGCAAAGGGATGATCAAATGATCTTCCTAACTCCAGATTACAATGGGTAAAAAAAAAAAAAAACCTGAGATCTTCATCTTCTCTGCCTCCAAGATCAGGGACTTCAGTAGGAGAGACCCAAAGGATGGCATTATGACGTTGCAGATGCCGAGCGTAGAAGAGATCTGATCCAAATATGGCAAGATCACCAGGAAGATTTCCAACCGGGACATGGAGGTATCTACTATGTTCTAGCAGAGCAGCCAGACGTCTGGGGAGGCGGAGGAAGGCTTGCAGAAAAGATCGAGACACTTGCCTTTGCCAATCCAGTTGAAATAGGCCCAAGTCATCATCCTGGGAAATATGGAGTGGAACACACGGAAACTCTTGCAAGCCCGACATGCTTCCCACCAATGCTCCCAATTCTGACAAAGGAGACAATGCACAGGCATTTTTTGAGCTGGACACTGTAAAAACCAGTACTAACATGCATATATATAATAATTTTTATTACCTGTGTTGGCCTGGACAATGACCATGGCAGGACCTCGTTTCTCATCTTTGAATGCCTGAAGTTCCAGGTTCATTCTCCGAAAAAAATCAGTTTCACTGGTCACAATATGGCTCTCAAATTTGATGTTAGAACTTGGTAGAGTTTCCTCTCCGTGTCCTTTCTCTATCCTATATAGATGATAGGAAAGAAGACATGTATAATTTTTCTTTTAACTGACACTGTCCAGGGAATTGTGCTCACCTCACATTCCTTTCTGCCCTGAACAGGCTTGTGAGATTTGGCATCTGGTTAGTTGCCACTGTGTCAACACCATACACAACTCCTCTGTTCAGTGAAGGCATGACCAGGCCCATAATCCCCTTTTTATCATACCTAAATCCCAAAAAGGACAATGACTGCATAATCCCTGAAAAATACCTGGTTACCAGATGCATGCATATTCAACATAGGCTAACTTGACAAGATAGAGGAAGGCATATTGAATGGAGCCATGTTCCAAATAAGAACTCTGTGCTGTTGTACAGAAGAGAAGATTGTTCAACTCAAATGATTTTGTCACTCCAATGCCATTGCGAGACAAGATCTGCCTTTGGCTTGGGTCCACTCGACAGAGACATCCCAAGCTCACAAGGATGCGGAAGAGTAATGGAACCTGGGTCTCATAGATTCCTTCTATGTCTGGCGATGACAGATCTGCCACCAGCTGACTAAATAGACCAAATCATATTGTCATTAGTCATTACTAGAAAATGCAACACACTCTCATTGAAATATGAGACAGAAAGACCCTAACTTGCAATGTTGCTGGAACAGGACCTCAGGTACAGCATACTGATAGAGATGGAGGGCTTGGTGATTACGAGGCAGAATTTTTGAGGCTTTCCGCCAGAGGGCACCCAATTCTTCTTCCCTGGGTGTCTTCTGGTTCACATAGAAGATGCGTGGCACATTTAGTCGCACAAAATGAAGCTCTGTTCCCACAAGGGCCCAGACACGAAAGAGGCCTGGATCTGCTGTCTCTTCAATCTGAGGAAATCAAGTTAAGAAATCTTCCTACACATTATCATGCCTAGAGTCAGTTTGTCAAGGGCTACCCATACCTGTATAATTTGCCATGGATAATCAAGCAGAGATACTTGAGCTCTTCTTAGGAATCCACCAACTGAAGATGAAAAAGCACCAGACCTTTCCATCTCATGTGCTTTGTGATTCTTTTCTTTCCTTGCTTCAGCTTGAAGAACCCATTTTCTCTTTTGATACTGAAGCCATTGCAGTAGCTCTTCCTGAACATGGTATTTAAAATTTCCTATAGCACCTTCTCCTCAAAGATGGACCTTAACCTGGCTAGTGGTAATCCCGAGTGTGACTCGGGGTAAAAATTCGCTGCCAGGAGCGGTATCCCCGAGTCACACTCGGGGTTAATGCTCCAGGTTCTTGCAGAGCAGCACAGCAGCGTCCCTTGCCTTCTCCTGCGATCCAGCGAAGTCCCCTCGCTGCGATCGCAGCGAGAGCCTCCTGTGTCCACGTCTGCATCCGGCTT